>WSLM01000396.1:0-18258 GCA_019677335.1 Ceratobasidium sp. UAMH 11750 | reverse complement strand
GTGTACTCAAACCGTGG
The DNA here is from genome assembly GCA_019677335.1 of Ceratobasidium sp. UAMH 11750. Classification (NCBI taxonomy): domain Eukaryota; kingdom Fungi; phylum Basidiomycota; class Agaricomycetes; order Cantharellales; family Ceratobasidiaceae; genus Ceratobasidium; species Ceratobasidium sp. UAMH 11750. The sequence continues at coordinate 18,241 of WSLM01000396.1, read as the reverse complement.
CGGGTTTCGTGGTGGTAAACCGTTCAACCAGGGGAATCGTGGACCTGGCGAAGCCGGTGGAGCAGGATTTCAGCGTCAAGAGTCTCGTCCAGTCCCGCCAGGTTATATCTGTTACCGATGTGGCAAAAAGGGTACGTGGCACTCGTGACGTATCCCTACCTTTGAAATTAAATATTTTGTCTAGGACATTGGATTCACGACTGTCCCACCAACGATGATCGGGACTGGGATAACCGTCCTCGTGTGAAGCGCACGACAGGCATTCCCCGTAGTTTCCTCAAAACTGTTGAACAACCCAACGATGGTCCTCTTGGGCAAGGGGTGATGGTCACACCCGACGGTGGATTCGTCGTCGCTCAACCTGATTCGTATGTACCATCAATCGCATTTTGTATTAGCTCTCATATATTTGTATCTAGTGCCGCTTGGCAAAAACAACGTGCCCGCCCCAAAGCACTAACTTCTGCCGAGATCTACGCCGCCCCGGCCCCAGCCGCGCACTCTGACCTCGCATGCCCCATATGCGAACGCCTCACAAAGAACGCTGTTCGGACACCGTGTTGCCGTACGACGTATTGCGAAGAGTGTATACAGAGCTTCTTGCTTGACCACGATTTTGTCTGCCGATGTGGGAAAAAGATTGCGAGTTTTGATCGGTTGGAGGCTGATGAGAAGCGGCGAGAGGAAGTTGGCGAGGTTGTGAGGGGCATGATTGAGGAGAGTCGGAAGGAAAGTGTGAGTGTTCCCTTTCATATTTTAATTGAATTTATGAGCTCATTCATCGGCATAGACTAAACAAGAACCTGCCGAAGACGCGCTCCCCCAGTCTACATCCATCAACAGCATCGTTTCCACCGTATCCACCACAACCGACACATCCACTCCCCCGCCCAACTCCAACTCGACCCCCACCCCAGACACATCCCAACAAGACCTAGCCTCGCTCCAGGCACAGTTTGCACAACTCTCGCAAATGTTGACAAACCCTGGACTCCCACAAGCTGCGCGACAACAGGCGCAGAGGCAGGCGATGAAGATTAATGCGGAGATGCAAAAGATCATGATGGGTAACGTGGGGATGGGCGCGGGTGTTGGTGGAGGTGTTGGTGGAGGTGGAATGGGCGGGCCGGTGAGTGGAGGTATGGGACCTGGAAATCAGGGTGGGCCGATGATGGGCGGTGGCATGGGTCCTGGAATAGGCATGGGCAATATGGGCGGTATGGGTGGCAATATGGGCATGGGAGGCGGAATGATGGGGAACGGCATGAGCATGAACATGATCGGCGGGATGGGGATGAACATGGGTATGCCTGGCATGAACGGCATGGGAATGCCTATGATGAACGGAATGGGGATGAACCCGATGATGCAGAACAACCGCATGATGGGCATGAATATGGGCATGGGCGGGCCGATGATGGGCGGACCAGGACCGATGATGGGCCACAACCCGATGATGGGAGGCGCTGGACCAATGATGGGAGGTGGGGGCCAGAACTGGACCAACCCGTTTGCGAATCAACAGCCGGGCGGAAACGAGAGCGCATACCAGCGTTTGCCCGTCCACAACAGGCGGAAGAAGCGGGATCGTCCTAGCGATTTTGTCGAGGTTGGGGGTGATCAATCCAAGGTGCCGAGGTATTGGGAATGAGAACGGATTGTCTGGTCTATGCCTCTTTACCATGGTCTCTGTTTCGTAGAACGTTTTGTTTGACCTCTCGTATGACTCTCGTTACGGCCCACATCATGTACTGTACTCAAAAAATGATATGATATTTATCCTCGGATCACTAAACTATATCAATCACGACAAGATCACTATCCGAACTCTCGTCTAGTTTGGAGCAGGCCCAAGCTGGGGCTCGGGTGGTTCAGCAGGCGCTTGGCCGATAATCGACTTGGATCGGCGGAGCAACCCCTCTTGGTAGTTCTCCAACGATTCAATGAGCTGTTCCAGGAATGAGCACGCGTATCTTACGGAAAGAATAAACCCACGTCTTGTTGCCGCCTGATCATGCCCTCCAACAACTCCTCGAGGTTCTTCTTGAAATCATCAATCCGCTCCTTTTCAAATCGCGCCATCTCAGCCTTGATCAGGCGAGAGCACTGATCAAACTCGTGTTTGGCATCCGCGGCACGTTTCTCGGCCTATACAGTCGAAAACCTAATCAACAGAACCGCAGACGAAATGGGGAGAAACACACCTCTGCCATCTCGTGCATTGCAACACCTACCCGGTCTTGTGGAATCTTGCCCTGTCGGCGCGCCTTTTCGTGCACGGTCCTAACACGCTTGGCTTCGGCGTTTGCATTTTGCCATGAGGCGTGGAGGCGAATTCGAGACGTGAACGTGAGCTAGACGAGACGAAATTAGTCGGTAACTTTATTCCAGGGATTTAGGCTGCCCACCCTGATGGATCCAATCAATCGAATATACTCCTCAACTATCCAAGCAGGTAAGCTTTGAGACACAAATCAAGGATAACCCCTCACCAATGCCCATTAATAGGATGATATTGTCTTGAGATTGTTCCTCCTCGAGTTTGCGCGCCTTTTTGTGCACGTCGGCCAGTGCAGCAAGCGACTGGGACAGCTGCTTGCTCAGATCAGATGAAGCGAGGATAACAATTGTTTCTGCAAATTCTGCAGTTGCGGTTGCCACGTCTGGTAAATGTTTGCTAATTAGCAATCGAGCTAGGGTTGCAGGGAGCGACGAACCGGCTCGATGCTTTGAAACCGTCTCTACCGATTTTGCGAGACCACGGAGTTGAGACTCGAGTGCATCGATGTAGGATCGCTTTGTATCGAACCACTATACCTCGACGATTAGATCATTCCAGGTATCGGCCACGAAAGCACGTACCTCGTCTACCTCGTAGAATTTTGGCCCAGTGATCGATGACAAGAACCCTCCAGTCTTTTCTTGTGCAATTTCAGCCTTTCGATGCTTGACCTTTACGCGGCGATTAGTCTTCACCCAGGAGCCGAGCCACCATACTCACATCCAGCGCAAAAGAATCGCTCTCGATAAAGAACTTGAAATCGTCGTCGGTCGAGAGGAGTGGGTGGTTTGCAATCTTTTGGATGCAGTTGTTGAGAGCAAGTCGGCGAGCTTCCACAAATGCCCCTTGGAAGCGCCCGAAACCTTGTTTCTCGGGTACAGGTGGAATAAACACGCCTGGCTTGTTCAGGGAGAGTGTCTCGAAAAGCCATAGAAAATCTGAATAGCGTCGAAGGACGGAGAAGTTGGGTTTGCGGTACAGTGGAGAGGTTGTCTATGACATGTGCTTAGCCGGGCTTCTGAAATGGATGGCACGCGTACCTTGGTTGAGACGGTGTAGCCGATGTATGGGTTGATCGGGTCTCCAACCTTTTGCGGATCTCCGACCGTGATGACGAATGTGCTGCCAGCAGCTGCTGACCCACTCTGTCTCGGTACGACTTGCTAGATATCGCCACGCCTCGTTCAGCATTGTCCCAAACTTGATGATTGAACAAGCCCTACCTGCGGTGTCCCCCTCCTGCTGCCTTCTGCATCCTTCCCAGTTCCCTCTGATTCGTTGGACTCGGATGGCTTTCTCGAATGCCCCGATGCTGAATCCTCGGCCTCGCCGCCCTGGCCAGGGAGCGAAGTCGTGCTTTGCCCAATAAACGTAGCCTCGTTCTCGCCTCCCCACCCTGTTTGAGCCGCCTCGCCACCCCAACCACCCGTTGAATCCACAGGGCCCCATCCGGCACTTCTCGTCGTTGGCGTCAGGGTAGCATGCGAGGGTGGCGGGGCCTGGCCACCCCATCCCAAGTTGGGTACTTCGCCTCCAAGCGCGAGGCCACTAAACGACTGGCCCAAGTCCCTGGTATTCGTCGCGGGAGTGTCTAGCGGGGAGACTACTCGAGCGTACGCACCCGGGCCTGGGGAGTCTTGCGGGGGCTGGAGGAAAGTGCTCCCTTCAGGATACTGCGAAATGTGACTCTCAGAGGCCGCGCGAGACGGAGGCGTGGGTGCACTAGGGGTTTCCTCAGGTTGGGGCACCGCAGACGGGGTACTGGGTTCGGGCACGGGCACGTCTGCCGTAGGCGTGGCAGATCGGGCCGGTGTCTGCGATCCAAGGCGAGCAGGCGACTCTTTGGGTGTAGATTCATCAATCGTGGCCGGCGCCACAGGCACATCTGGTGGCGTGAACGATGTCAGAGTCTCGACCTCGGGGGTCGCAGGAACGTCATGGCTGATAGCCTCGGCGGCGGTAGGACTTTCGGCTGTCGTGGCGAGCGGATCTGCTGCTTTTTCGTCTAACCGAGGCTTGATTTCGGGCGCCAGCTCTGGCTTGGGTGTCACAGGCGGAGTGGTGCGCGCAATCGATACTGAACGCGCTTTTGAGACGAGTGCTTCTAGGGGGTCGGCCTTGGCGGACGAGAATAAAGATCCTACGCGGCCTTCTGCGCTGGGCTGGCCAGTGGCACTGGACGTGGAGCTCCGTTGGGTTTTGTGTCGTCGGACAAAGCCGCTGCCAAAGGTTGAGCCAGAAGGTTCATCAAAGAGTCCAGCCTTGGATGGTGAAATGGGGACTGCAGGCGGCCTAGCAGCTGGAGCCGGAGCCGGAGCCGGGGGTGTAGGAGGAGAGGGATCTGGAAACGTAGCCAACGGCCCAGAGAGCGGAGGGCTTGGGGCTCGATAATCCAGCACAGCAGGATCTGCGGCTACTACCGGAGTCGTGGGCTCGGGTTCTGGAACGGAAGGAGCAGAGTACGTATTGACCGGAGGCTCGTAGATAGGGGATGGTGGGGACGGTTTGTATCCAAAGTCGTTTGCCAGATCGGAATGACTCTCGACCGGGGGTGCCTGGTAGAACGCGTCGTGAGATTGAGCGGCTGGAGGGCCCGTCTTTTGATGATCATAAGACGCCCAAGGATCGTTTTCTTGAGTCCTGCCGATATCTGCAAACGGGTCTTCGAACGGATTGCTCATGTTGGGGGGAGCTGGTGACCGGGTCGGTAACAGATCATCGAAATCCCCTCCAAACCCGCCTCCAAAGGTACCTGACATTGCGAAAACTTTCAAGATGCTTTAGGTGTATCTTTAGTCTTTACTTCAAATATAAAACTCACCTTAAGCCCTAATGAAGCTAAATACTTTGCTTCTCTGCGCTCGTGAATATACTTCCCTAGTATAAATGCCCTACCTCTAATTCTACAGTTAAGAAAAGCAGAATTACAGAGCTTGAATAAGATCCATACGTACATCTTGCGTCGACAGCTCGCGAAAACGACCAGGAAGCCCCGTCGGTGTGGTAGGTGTGATGGGGAGGATGAGGAGTGCGCGCTATGACATAATCATCCCTGGATTTACAAGCGCCCTCCTAACACACTCCCATTCATCCACCATATGACCCGGACTTATCTCATATCCAAGTACTAAAAGTCCATTCTTGAGTATAATTGCACTAATTCGAATTTCAGGTATTTCGATCCCATATTGGGCATCGCGACCGGCGTGCTGGCATACCACCTAAACGAAACCAACCCACGCACCGCACCGCCTGACGGACAAGATCTAAGGAGTCTTATTCACTGGAAGCAGAGTGCCGCCAGACAACGGGAACTCGACGATATGGCCCAATGGAACGAAACAATGAGGCAGATGAATCTTTCTGACCTGCAATCCGAGTCTTCCTCCGCGGCAGTACCCGGCACCTCCGCTTGATTGACTTGTGAGCTTGTACGTTGTTTGCTCTCTCGCCCCGCCCTTTTCCATGCTGCCCACTTAGGCCTGATCCTCGCGATTGTAGATATGATAACCCGCGACTTTATTTTGCCGTCCCGGCCACTAAATGAATCGATATGAACCTCGCGTGACGGCCAGCGCCTGCAAGGATATTCCATATCGTCCTTAGCTCGTACCACCCCGCGCCACTCAGTCTGCCTTTTTAGTTCCTATCCAATTGTTGTTCGTTGAACGTGTCAAAAGATTCGCCGGGGTGATTCCTATCATAGGGGCTGTATGCGAAGCCAATCAACGGCATAGTCTGTTTGGGCCGAGGCGATCGGCCTTTATTCCAAGTATTGGACGCATAGCTCCCCTTTTTGCGCCGTGGAATGAATGGGTACCTCGTTCTGAGGTTATATTCACTGAGTGTAAGAGTTGCAACGAACTAGCGGGGTCCCAGGAGGCTGTTGTCGGAACCAGGTCCGTTCAAGCATTTTAGGTGCCAAGAAGCTGCGGAGTAAAATACTAACCTCGAGCCTAATCACTCACGTCTATCGCTCGTGGAACCAGATCTTATCTACAGACTGAATCTAGCGCCTGGATTGCCATCGGACTCGTAGCTTGGAGCTCAGCATTTAGCAGGTTGGGTCCAGCTCCTGCTGCGCATAGTTACATCTTCAAGTTTTCACCACTCAAAACCTCATGGCCAACTCCGATGTATGCGTCAGGGTGCACCTACACACATCCCCACCATCAGCCCTCGAGGCAGATGGCGTAGCATCAAGAAAACGCGAACGCATATCCCCCTAATTTAATTCGAATAGCCTCACAACACGCCCCGGTAGACCGCTCCATCAAAACAGAACATGTCGCGGTTTTGAGTCATCGGTCAAGTTGACGATGACCAAATAATACGGAGATTCCCCTTGCGTTTTCGACGAAAACGAGGCTTGACCCTACACGACTAATTCCGTTAGCCTTTGTCTCGCTCGGCCTCGTGGAGTGCATGCACCCATCCTGGGGAACGACACGTCTCCCGTCATAAGATTATCTCTGAACACGCACCACGCGAACGAATAATCAAGCAAATGCCAGTTTTAGATACCTCGCCCCTGCGGTATCTTTATCGAGATCTCCATCGGTAATAGCCTAACCTAAGGGGTCGATACGATGAGCATCGAACAATCCCAAGGATGTACAGATGTACGCTTACTCACAGGCTTAATTGACCTTGTCTTGTGGGCCGACCTTGAGTTCGGAGAGTGGGTGAGCGGGTTGCTTGGCACCTTACCAACCCCAAGTACTTGCGCAGGAGCTCACACAACGCTGGGAACTTGGCGTATCGACTAGATAGTCAGAGCCATCAGCCCCTAACACGTTAGGCTTGCGTGGCTAGCCGGAGACTTTGGCACTATTTACCCGCGGCTAGCGAAAGTCTCCGGTGAAACAATGCCGATATGCCGCCCTTTGATTAGTTTGGTCTTTCAACAATGTGAAGGTACCGTAGCGTTTGGTTGTGAAATATGATTGAACTCTGATTCACTGGAGCGCAAAGCGCGCCCCTTGCCACACCCATGCGTATACCTGTCTTGGATGTGAGGATATCCGGCGTGCCGCACCCTTGGCTCCCTATGAGCGTACTCCTGGCACTGTTAAACTATGGCAGGCTTTTCCTACTATACTACAACCATCCCGTGCATCTAGCCGCATAAATCGCAATCCTATATGCGGTATTTCCCGAACCGAATTAGGTACAAAGTCTGGGCTCTGTCTGCTCTTATGGTGAAGTTTCAACCGCTGCCGGCAACCCACTTGATCGATCGATCGGTATCACCGATACGACGCGACTCGGACTGTCCTCATGCCCAAACAAGTGGCATTCGTTGCATTGATATTTCGTTAATTCGGCACCTGGATGGTCGGATTTGGACCTCTAGCCGTACTTTTGCGGTTCGCTTCAAATGCGACTCGACTCTTTTCACTCTTGTCCCAAACTGAAGCAAACACTCAGCCTCATTGATTTCGAGTGGGCGGTTCCGCCGGACCCCGCAGGGGCTTGCCAAAATCATCATTCAATAAGTTTCCTGGAGAGGCGCGGTTCTGCTGTTGCAGTGCAGATAGAGCCTCGTGCAACCGATACTATCGAAACACGTTGGATCGATCAATCACAATTCAAAGACGTACCGCCCTTGAATGAGTTTATTCAGGATGCGGGAAGTGCGCGTGTGCTCTCCGGTAAGATCCACCGTCTTTCTGGCTTGATGGAAGCCTAATGGGTATTGGACAGATGATGTTCGTGATGGTCATCCCGTGCCGGTGGTGAGTGTTCGCATGACCAAAAACGCGAAAAGCCACTCTAACATAAATTTTCTTGTTTAACCTGTTCGAAATTGCTCCTATAAATTGAGCGCTCCGTGCAGGCTTAAGCTTCGACCCACCCACAACCCTCATTTGCCTTTTCATCCTTCAAGGTTATATCTTATCTTCAATATGTCAAAGACCGGTGTCGTCAAATGGTTTAACGAAGGTAATTGAGCTATCCCATCCCTTGGAGCTAATGTTGATCCGTCGAGCAGTCAAGGGACACGGTTTCATCGCTCAGGATGATGGTGGGCCGGACGTCTTCGTGCATCACACCAATATCGTAGGCAAGGGCAGGAAAGTACTTTCCGAGGGGGAGCTCGTCTCTTACGACGCCCGCGATGCGCCCAAAGGACCCGCAGCTACCTCGGTCTCAAAACGGTGAGGCTCGACTTGCGTGATTGTTCCGCATGTCTGAAACATGCTCACATTTTCTTGCAGAGACGCTGGCAATTGAAATTTTTGTCAAAATAAATTGAAGCCCCTAATCCAAAGCCTTTATTCATTTTTACTCGTAGTCTCTTATGTATATATATGCTTAGTCTAAAGTCTCCCCGAGCCGTGGTTATCCGCTAGGCTCCTTTTGGTGAACATTATATCACGTGACTCTGGCGTCTAAGTGCCGCCACGCAGCTGAGGTTATCACATCCACCGCCGACACGCACATCTAAAACGGCGGCTGGAACTAGGTGCTGTAAACTGCACGATAATCAACTTGATTATTTCTTCTAGTTATCTGGGGTTAGTCTTCCCGATTACCCGAGCCGAGTCTCGAAATGTCTACTCCTGTGGCCAACATACAGTCTAGTTCCGTTTCTGACTCTGAGCTTACGCCTCGTCCAGAGTCTGATGCTACGGAAGCCTTGCCATGGTCTAGCACATCTTCTACCAGTCAGAACGATCATCCTCCCATAACTTTGAACGATGACGCGGCCTCGATTAGTTCTCTTCAGTCTAACACAAAGACTGATGTTGAGCAATCTATTTCCTCCAAATATCTAACCGCGTCGACAGATAACCTTCGGAAGCCTCAGAACCCATCATATTCTGGGTCTATCATGTCTCCGACTTCGCCCTCACCATCTGGAAACTTTGGTTTGCCATACGGATCACTTCCTGGGGCAATCCGATCTAACTACTCGGTCTCCACATCCGGAAGCGTACATACCTCTACCGGCGGCCAAGCGAATGGTGCACAGTTTCGCGCGTCCACAGATTTTATCCCCAGCTACGCCCCAAGTGCCGATCCGAACACACCAAGACCTCTCATCCTCAATAAATTCGTCTTGTACGAAAACAAACGAAAGCTTTACGTGGTCGCGACCGGCGCCTCCGATACACGCTATCGAATGCTCCGGATAGATCGGACCTCCCCCGAGGATCTTCTGGTTACCGAGGACGAGGCTGTGTATTCAGAGCGCCAAATTCGAGACGTCCTTCGTATGATAGAAGATGGGAACAAAGTCGCTGGTGGGTTGAACAAAGTGCAGGAGTTCCATGGAATCGTCGGTGAGTGGTTTTTGTAGAGGACTTGATCTTTACGCTAACGATGTCCCCTAGGTTTTGTTCGCTTCACCGCAGGGTGGTATGTCGTTCTGATCACCAAGCGATCGGTCCGTGCTTTGATGGGCGGCCACTACATCTACCACTGCGAGGACACCGCCATATATAAGATATGCCCCACAATGAAAATCGAAAACCCTACGGAGGAGAATCGACTTTTAACATTGTTCCGCGCGGTTGATTTAAGCCGGAATTTCTATTTTAGCTACACTTACGACGTCACCTCAACATTACAACATAACCTCACCAAGTTTAGCTACAAGTCCTGCCCGCAGATCTCCAAGACGCCTTTCTTCAACGACCGGTACGCCTGGAATCACTATCTTCTATCGAACGCGTTCCCACTTTATGACGACAACGGGGGTCCTGGTGATTGGAAATCCAAGAGTCCATGGGTGGTACCGATGATCTTCGGGCACGTTGACCAAGCTAGTGAGTCCGATCAGTTCTTAGGATGCCAATACTACCTGACTTGGGTAGAATTGAGTGTATTTGGGCGAACCATCTACGTTACTTTGATAGCTCGACGGTCTCGTCACTTTGCTGGAGTTCGGTATTTGAAACGAGGAGTTGACGAGAAGGTTAGTGACTCAAAATTATTCGTTCAGGTGTTGACCATATTCGATTTACTAGGGCAATGTCGCCAATGAAGTGGAAACTGAGCAAATCGTTTCCGAGGCTACTACGACTGGATTCTATGGGCCACCGGGAAGGTCCGAGCGGGAAAGTTCCGAGTCGAGTCGTCTCCGTGTACCTAATCCTAGGTACACGAGCTACGTGCAAGTAAGATTTTACATATTTACTCGGAGCATGCCGAAACTGATTTCAACTGGCAAGCACCGAGGTAGTATACCTATTTTCTGGACACAAGATACCACGAATTTGAACCCGAAACCACCCATTGAGCGTGAGTTGACCTGATGGGGTACCACACTATCCTAACAAGGCCGCAGTTACTGTGATCGATCCATATTACGCTCCTGCTGCCCGACATTTTGATCGACTCTTTGCGCGTTATGGAACTCCGATAATGGTTCTTAATCTCATTAAGGTTGGCCCTGGTTGAATTTGTTTGGGATGTTTCTTAATATTTTGCTCGCTATAGTCGAATGAACCACAACCTCGAGAGTCGAAACTACGCAACGAATTTGGCGTCTGTATTGATTACCTCAATCAATTTCTACCCAAAGATAAGAGGATTATGTATGAGGCGTGGGATATGTCACAGGCGTACAAAGGGTTGTGCTTTTCATTCCCGCCCTCAGGACTTACATTGACACACAGCGCCAACAGTAAAAAGCAAGATGTTATCAGCTATCTTGAAGATTATGCCGAACAATCGATAAACCTCACTGGATTCTTTCATTCTGGGCCAGAGCCGTTCGCTCACAAGCTCCGTTCCGAGTCCGAGTATGTACTTTCTCTTCATCTCGGAATACAGGCTAAGATCTAGGCCAATAGGGCAGTGCCGTATCGCGATACCATGCTAGTCCAAAATGGTGTCTGCAGAACAAATTGCGTTGACTGTCTCGACCGTACAAATGCCGCCCAATTTGTGTTTGGAAAGCGGGCGTTGGGGCACCAGCTTTACGTCCTCGGAGTGGTCGAAACACCACAACTAGAGTTCGATTCGGATGCGGTGAACATGTTGACGGAGATGTATCACGATCATGGCGACAGTACGTCAAAATCATCTAAACAGATTGATATGTGCTGACACATAACCTCTCGTCTGATAGCAATTGCATTGCAGTATGCGGGTGGCGCTCTTGTGAATAGGGTCGAGTCGTACAGGCGGATGCCTCATTGGAATAGCCACTCTCGGGACGTTATCGAAAACATGCGCCGGTTCTACGCCAATTCCGTCCTCGGTACGTGACAAACTTTAGTCTACGATTGTCCAGACTCACCTCCGCGTCATCCAGACGCCGATAAACAAGCCGCTATCGATGTATTCCTCGGCGTACACAACGACACCAAATTAGGACCTCCTCCTGAACGTCGAACGTATCAACAATGGTTCCATCCAGAAAACCTCGAGCCGATCTTTGTACCCGAAAATTGTACCACCGCATTATGTGATTTTGCGGAGAGATCCGAGTTTTGGGATGAGTACTATCGACCGAAACTCTTTACAAGCTTACAGAAGCATTTTGCGTATTCGATGTACAGCAGCTCGAAGTTGGCTGGGTGAGTAAGATATTGTCCCACGTGATGTCAAAACTCATAACCGGGCCGGATTAGCGACAAAAAAACCGCGTCCGAGGCGGAAGGCAGCCCGTTTATTCCTCGCATCGTCGCGCCGAGTATGCAACCTCCAAAGTGAGCTTCGAGCTTTCCGCTCCCTGGGTATATGCGAGCCTCATAATTTGCTATAGGCTTATGCAAGGCGTTAGGCGGTGGATGGGCTCATCTCAAGGTTCTTCCAAGCGCAAATCGAACATAGTAACCACACCACCTCAAATAACCTCGACCGAAGCCCCTCGGAAAGCAGCAGATCAGACCCCCTTGATGACTATGATCGCTCGGTCCTTGTCACCTACCGTGCCCGAAGAAGAAGAAAAGGAATACCAAAGGTAAGAAAAGAAAGCGCCAAATTCATGGACCTGACTCAAATATCTATGCCTCTAGATATATTGCCCAGCATAGCGATCTGATGGACACCGCCGGTTCACTCGAACAAATTGATCGAGACGACTACTACTTGTACTGCGAGGGAGTGAGAGTACTTCAAGGCGACATTTCAGAGCTCGAGGTCCCTGAGAAATGTTTGAAACTTTACGAGTCGTATGCAGCTGGTCCATCCGAGGCGCTCGCGAAACCCAGGGAGAGTGTTGACAGGGCCGAGCAATACTTGAAAGGTGTTCCCACTCACTACACCTAGTTCAGTTGTTACAATTTCATTTGAATAATGTTAGGCAAAGCGGTACAGTTGATCGGCAGACAATTTGCGGTATGGAAGAAGCGTGGGTAACATAAAGCAGAAAAATATGAACGAAAGTAAACAGTTGGAACGGCAAACAAGACTAGGAAACAAGGAACGTGGGCAGCGCAAATCAAAGAGTTGAGTAAGAAGGATCAATGAATGTAGGTCAAGTATATGCGCGCAAAACTGGCAAAACGAGATACGAAAAACTTGATATCGAGTTGAATAGCACGGTAGCTCAGACACGGTACGAACGCTTCTTTCGGAGTTCGAGGAAAGACTCGCGGTTCGACTTTCCCGGCATGGGTGGGATGGGAGGGACGGGGATGTGGCGAGTCTCTTGGTTGCGCGGGCGGGGGACGATGTTCAACGGTTGAGTGGGAGGGAGACTGGGCAAGGATGTTAGCTACTATAAACGAGTCGCAAAGATATCCACTCACGGGAAGTGTTTGTAAAGTTCAGGAGTAGGAAGCGCTCCATAATCGTTGACCAAATTGTAATCATAGTCATCCTGGTAGCCATCATGACCAGGCTGAGGATCATCAAACCTACGAAATCAAACGTCAGAATAAGTCAAGATAAACAACGTACACACGACTCACGGAACAGGATTCAGCTGACCAGGGATCCAAGTACCAGGTGCAAGCGGAGGAGGCACATAATTCTTGTTATCACGAACGTAACGACGGAACCCACGGTCGACCTCGAGGTGGCGAAGAGCAGTCTCTCGAGCGCGTTGGCGAGCGGCGGAAGCTTTCTCGCTCTGGCGACGAGGACGTGCGGGGGGAGCAGGAGCGAGAACGGGAGCCTGTGGCATCAAGTCGTAGCGGGGAGGAATCGGAGGCGGCGCGCGACTCGGGCCAGCAACAGCAGCCATAGCCCCATACTCCTGAGGTTGTTCGTGACGACCCGGAGTCCTCGGACTAGAGCTAGACTTGCGACTCCACCAATGATGGTCGGTGGGGGTCTTGGGCGGGAGGGGACGTTTGTGTGGAGGGAGGTGATCGACACTGTCAGCAGCATGCCGACGAAGGAGTTTATCCAGGAGCGTATTACGATCCTGTTCGATAGGGAGTTTACCTAGATGCTTGGCAGTCGCGCGAGTAAGCCGCTTGTGCTCGGCCTTGAGTTCGCGTTCATCCCGAGCGGTCCAGACACGGTTCTTCTCCCCGGTGGTAGCATACATGGCGCAAGGAGCAAAGTAAAGTGGCGAAAAGCGCAGAGTAAGCGGGGAGCCGTTGGTAGATGGGGCTGATTCTTGCGGCTCATATACCCTACGGTGGGGCAACAACGTGGGCGCGGTCCAAGCAGCGTAACAAAAGCAGACGCGAACACGGGGAATACTTGACCAAACAATAATAGGGGGGCCCAAGCGGCCGAAGCTTGAGTTGTCCAAAAACGGCCAGTGGCCCCTTCCCGACTCGCTTTGTCATGTTGGTCGGAGACGACTAGGTGTACCCTCGAACGGGAGGCGGCTGCGTTGTCTGTGGGTCGCAGCGCGCGGAAGACTCGACTTCCGCAGGGTGATGTATGCGGGTGTTGGATTTCCACTTGGTCCTCCAACCACTCCCATACCTTGGACATTTGATGGCCGGGGACACTTCAATGCTGGTTTTATTCGACGCAAAAGAGTTTATACCTTAATCGAGCCTACGGACGTTGTACAAGTACTACATGGATAATTCTAAGAAAGCAAGATAATAAAAGGACTGTACCATAAAGGGTGTTCAAGACTAAATCGTAACTTAGGCCTGCGCATAGGGGTCCTTGTACTCTTGGCCTGGAGAAGCGCGCGTACCCATCGGGACTTGATCGTCTGTCGCTTGGGCCTGTCTCCCGTGTTTCGCAGCCCGCTTCTTTTCCTTGGCGAGGTCCTCTGCGAACAACGTCCGGGCGTTGAGGACAAACAACGTGGCAGTGACGAGCCACTCCATAAGCGACAACAGGACGTAAAACTTGGCCTTGGTGGACGCTGCCAGAGGGGGACTGGTGGTATGGATCATCGCGAGACGGTAGGAGCCGGCGACGACCAAGCACCCAGCCATGAAGACGAGCATAATTGTAGGTCGGATGGGGAGGTTCTTGTGGAACTGGGCGACGAGCACAACGAAGATGACACCGAGGACGATTCCCAAGCAGAGCCCGGCGTTGACGTTGCGTAGGGTGCGAAGACCGCTGAGTTTGGACGGGTCGGAAAGGTCGGAGCTGTATTGGGTACCAGCAACGATACCGACGATAAGAGCGGCCTACGCAGATGCCGAATTAGCTGGACCTTGTATCAGATTCAATTGAATAGATCTTACCACCAAGGCGAGCCGGAGCACGCGGATCACCCGCTGGGTGATTTGACCCTGCTTGGGACTAGTGTGCGTACGAGTGATATGATACTCGAGCAGAGTGAGAATAGCCTCGCAAATAATGGGGAAACCAGCGAGCAAAAAGACCTGCTCGACTATAAATAGTGTCTCGCCATAACTGAGAGCAAAGCGTGAGTGGGAATCCTGATGGCCTGGCGCGGGTGCTTACTTTCCGCCGGCTTGTACGGCTCGCATGATGTAAGTTGCCAATCGAACGAGGACGAAGACGGCTGGTCGGATCAGTGTGGTCGACCTCGACTCTTTCTTTGCCAAGCGGAAGATGGCGAGAGGGATGAGGCAGGCATAAGCGATAATGAAGATAATCGACCTGTTCATCGAGTCAGTCTCGAGCTTTTTGAGATTACAGAAAACGTACGGTGCAAGATCCTGAGACTTGGTTGGGATACCGCCCGTGAGGGAGAGGCCAGTCGGGAGTTGGATGGAGGAACTCATGTGGGCAAGGGGATGGTGTCCTACGGTATCCTAGGACTATATATACCTGCGTGACTACATGAAAACGTTGGGCCATAACTGGACCTGCACAGCCCCGACCGCGATTCGGATACCAGGCCATTCTTAAGAAGTACGATTACATGACCAGCTTCTTGACGGCGTCGAAGGGTTCAAATCCCAAAAAAGGCATAAGAACACACTCACATGATTTCAAATTGTTTCTTCTCGAGCTCGGCGTGCCTGTGCTAATCCCGGACATAAGCTAAATTTAGAACTCACCAAGCGCTGAACCCGTGGAAGGCCGGTGTTTGGACCGAGTTGCACGGTGATGGCGGTGCTTTGGTTAAATCCAGAGCGCGGGGAACCAGAGACGAAAGTGTCAAAGAAAGTCGGTGAAATGTAGGTCCGTCGGTTGTTGTCGGCGGCTGGTGAGGTACCAAGCGAGTCTACAGGCGGAAACGCTCAGCCAGACGGGAACAATTGCCATGACATATGCGCATGCTGGCGAAAGGATAAAGCATTAACAAGGCACGGGGTGAGTTGCGTGCTCGGGTGTGGTACTACTTATACAGTCAAGGGACGCCCGTAAACAAATAGCGAAACCAAGTTGAAGCACAGCGCCAATTAGCCATTGACAACGTTAGGCTAAACTGCAACGGTTTCACAAGTTCATTCGAGCTCGTACATAATAGCCAGTAGGACCCAAATAAGAAGGGGATGCCGACTCTAAGCAACCGTGGTGTTTCAGTTCTTATAGGTCGCTGAAACTACCCACGTAAATAGTTCGGTGCTATACAGTACTAACCCCTGGGTATTGCTCACGCGCCAATTAAATCACCACAGATGAATGACCTACCATCATGCTTCGGTTATGTGAAGCCATTGCCATCGCTGGTGTGAATTCAAAGGCCGTACCTTAACACGTATTTCGCGTCCGGTTGCCATATCAGAATACGTTCATTGGGCAATTCCGTAAACATACACAACAGCTTGCATCTATCTCCAGACTTTGGCGCACCGAGAAGCAGGGGACAAATTCTAGAAGAGACGTTGGTTATAACATGACCTGAACAAAAGAAAGATGGATGAACGATTCTCTAAAGAGTACTCACACTGAGTACCGCACAGCTGGTTCTTGAGATTGAGAGCTGCAATCTGATCGTCGATGCTACACTTGCCCGTGATGCAGCTCTCAGCAGCTTTGTTAAAGGGCTCGCTGTCGCACACACAAGCCTTGCTTTGGCTAAAATCCCGAGGAAAGGCTCCATAAATCGACATCTGCAGCAACGAGCGCTACGAAAGCTTACCCGTCTCCGCATCCGCTCGAGGCGGCGGCCTCCTTAGAGCAACTATCGACGCAGGGAGGGATGTCGGCGGCTAAAACATAGCCGGCAAAGAGAGCGACGAGAGCGAAAGAGAACTTCATAGTTATAAAAGGTAATGCAGACGATTGGTTGAACGATTGATGATGTCTTGACCACCGAGACTCTGCTTCATTTATAGTTTTGTGGCCCCACAGGTGACCACACACGTACAAGCGACAACCCCCGCATCTCCGCCTCAAACGTACATCATAATCCCGCTTTGTGTACCTCGAGATTTCACGCCAAAGAGTATACCGTCATGAACCACATACATCCAGGCATGTACATGCTGAAAATGACTACGGGCAGCATGTGAAGCCATCAAATTTGTGCACGGGACTTGGAAGCTCGAAGAACGAAGTCGTGATCAGCTTCTAAATCGGAATACAGTCATTCTTGATTCATTGAAGCGCATACATAGACTCTTCGGATGCCGTTGGGGCTCGGCACGATCTTGACCGGGTGGTTCTTATACCCGCCATCAGCGGGCTAAAGCCCTTTCACGGGTGCTGACATAAGAATTTGTTGAGAAGGGGTGGGTGAACGTTTTTGAAGTATATGCCGCTATGTTCTTTGGTTACTTAGTACTCGGGCTTCTAGGAACAGGGTGTCTCCCCACTGACGATTATTAGATTTTAGTCGTCGGCATCGTTGTTACCGTGTTGATAATACAGCAAGCCAGTCCTGGGCCAAAAAAAGCGCTGGTTAACGCTGGTGTAGTATGCTGTTGCCGCCACATGACGTCGAAGGTGCAATCGCGCAGGGGTGACGAAGCCGGTAACATCCGGGCGGGAGAAGCCTCGAATCTCGATCACAAAAAGCGGGTACATATTGTCCTAGAAATTCCTAAGGTCCTATAGAGAGTTATGGATGGTAACGTCAGTCTGAGGTCATTATAACACAGTTGAGCCCCCTTTACGAATATAATCGCTTCCACAGGCTCCTAACCTACGGTGCCTGCCCCCACACCAGTTCTGGAGCTCATTTATTGTTTTTGACGCGTTTGACGCGACTTGTTGTAGTTAACTTAGGGGTCGCGTATAAGAGGAGTAGTTGGATGCAACAGTTGTATCAACTTCCTCGCGTAGAAATCAACCGTCGAGCTATCAGTCTAGAGGCTGTCCAATGAGAGCCCAGGAGGTGCGCTCAGGTTAACATTGGTTCGGCTGGGCCTATATTGGTTTTATATCTCTCCAGCTCACAGCGAGGATCGCGATATTCGCGCCAGCACCGGTGGATTCGGGTATAGTGTCAAGCCCAATAAAGTTCGCATTCACTCTAGAAATCCTCCCGTTACTCATAGAAGCCTCGACACATAGGCTCCGGTCAGTGTACCGGTGGCAGTACGTCCCGTCCAATTAACCAGTGGTACTTAGTCTGCACCGGTTCTTATTACACCTCCCAAAGAAAGTGGAGACGGTTCCAACCGTAACATAGTCAACCATGGAGCCGATCTACCTAGCACGATCCTCGATGGCCTGAGCAATGGACCTTCAATCGGTGATAAACTCTTGGGT
>WSLM01000395.1:0-18273 GCA_019677335.1 Ceratobasidium sp. UAMH 11750 | reverse complement strand
CCTCAGTGACCTCGGGCGACCTCTCCTCCACCCTATCGTCGTCGCAACGGACAACCGGGCCGCAGTCGCCCTCTCGCGGGACAACCAGTTCCACGCACGGTCCAAGCATATGGACATCCGTCATCGATTCATTCAGGAGGCAACAGAGAGACGCCGAGTCACCATACGCCACACCCCCGGAGAGACCAACCCCGCAGACCTCCTTACCAAGGCGCTACCTCGCGTTCGTTACGAGGTTCTCACTCATCGACTCCTGGGGGAGACCGACTGGGCAGCCAACCTGGTCGAAGAGACTCGTCTCCACGACGAGTGACAAACCACTTCCGGGAGGTGAACGCCACCTGCCCGACGGGTCCATCGGACCACAGACCACCCGAACGACGCTTCTCATCGTGGGGGAGTGTTGGGATACGAGTGAGTCAGCGTCAGGACCAGTCCACGCTAACATGGAGTTTCACTCGCTCGGGTTACCAATGGACACTATCAAGGACAATCGTCTATGTGTGTATTATTCTCACACTGTTACTATTACCCGTGATTATCATCTTCCTTCGGCTACATGTCATTGTCGTCTTGGTTCTCACAATGTAACCATGTGGTCCTGTCCACGTGAAGATTCTTCTGTCTGCATTCTTTCTCCGTTCCATGCCGATCCGCAGCCTGAGTAGCCCGTGTCTCCTTTGTATAAAAGCTAGATACTCTGTACTCATTCAGTAGCACTCAATCCAGTACGGTCTTTCCTCCTGGGCCTTTGCTACCTCCACTGTGTGAACTCAACAGGAAAACAGTCAACTTGAAAAGTGAACAACATCATGTGTTTAAAATATATTGGTGGTGGAAACAGATGGTATCCAAGTCACAGGTGTCTGAAGTTGGGATTGCGACATATCATGTAGGTTTTTGTTTTTCCTGAGCCCTCAAAGATCCATACCGTGCGCTTCTGTGCCCCTGGAAGGTATTCCCAAGTTTGCAAGACACCCTCCAATGCAGTCCGTAGCCTCTGTGAGTATTCTGCTTGGTTGGCCAAACCAACAGTCTGGATCCGCTCCTGGATCTGGTCCAACACTGCTACCCCTAGAGAGCGCCACTGCCGTCCAGAATCCTGAAGTACCCAACCAGTGGGGAAGAAACGAGCAATTGCCCGATCAAAGCCACCAATACGGGATCGCTCTCTGTACTGCACACGGTCCACAATTGAGCTCCAGTTCCGCAGCCGCAAGGGACCAGCATAATTGCGTGCTGCCAAACCAGATGCCCTGTCCTGCTCAGGTAATGTTGACCATAACCATGATGCAAATGTCACGTTGATCAGGTGTTCAACCCAGGCTTGATCATCCCCACGCCATGTGACTTGTTCTGATCCTTCATCCTGGGTGTGATCTTCTGTGTCTTCACCTGTCTGAGAAGTGGTGGCTCTGGCTGTCTTGATTCTGGCCCCAGCTGGATTCTTGCGATTCACGTACTTGAGAATGGGGTATCGAGACAATGTGACATCACCTGTGATCCGCAACATGTCTGGACCAAACCTGTGCAATGGAACACTGGCAATCCCAAATGTGATGGCACGGCTGATGATCCCAAGGTCCTTGACCATGGCTCGGCTGGAGCTCATGTCATCTGGTCGCTTGACCAGGCCATGTAACAAGTATGCCAAGCTGCAAGCCAATAGCTGAACTGGCTGGGAATTCCGATCCTGTTGTGACAATTGCTGCAGCCGAGAGAAGACCCATTGATAACTTCCTGCCATGATTGACTTCAACTGAACCACAGAGGAGGTGGGGATGGCAATCTGCACAGGCAACAGTACTGTCAAGGACCATCAATGGAACATGTCATGTTAACTCTTACAATTGCTCCAGCTGTCAGCAACCTTGTCTTCCATAGCTCTGGTTCAAGGTTGAGTATCTCCATGGCACCCCACAGCCCACAGCGCCACTCTAGCCTAACACCATAACTCCCTCGGCCAGTCTCCCAGGCTTCCTGTCTCCTTGAGGTTTGGACATGGTAAGCCTTTGAGCCAAGAAGTCCATCCTGAGGAGAGAAGCCAGCACCAAGAGAGCTGTCACGGTGTATATAGGTGAGAACCTTGTCTTTGTGGTATGCCTGAAGCTTGTAAAAGGCACCCCCAATGTGGGACCTGGGTTTGGCATTGATCCCACCCACAACATGTGAATGAGCATATGCATCAATGATGGGCTTGCGCCAGCTACCAGCAGTAAGCGCCTTGAGCTTGTCAAGCTTCCAGAGCAAGGTGATATCCTCCACATCCAATGGCAAGTTTTCTCGGTGAACATTGATCTCGACACCGACATCCAGCACAATATCAAGTGGGTTCTGGCGACTCCAGTCAACAATGGGAAACAGCTGCAGGACATGGAGCACTGTGCTCCCCCCAGAACGTTCAGGTATGGCCTCAGCAACAGCCTTCAGATTGATGCCCCAGATGTGGTAGAAGAAACCTCGGAACTTGGCTAGACGGATATCACCCTGCACAACATCTTGTGCAAGCCCAAGCACAAAGTTGAGCATTTGAGGCATGATTTTGTATCCTGAGAATGACCTTGAGCCATTCAGACAGTGTCCCTCTGCAGCAGAGTATGACTTTGGCAGCTCTGTATTGAGACGAATCCAGGTGTTGATAAGTGCTTCTGGGCAAGTGTGGCGTGCTCGAGCAAAGGCAGCCAAGAAGACTAGCTCCCACCACTGCTTGAATTCCTCCTGGGTCAACATGGTTATGTAGCGCCCTCCAGCATTTGTGCCTTTGAAAAGGTTTGGAAAGAAGACGTTGACTCGGAATTGATTGTTGATCCCCATATTGAGCAGGGTAAAGTTGGGTACTATGGACAACAGGTAAGGGTTTGAGCTCCATTAGTCTGGTACAAGCATCATGAGCCAGGTACATACTGTGGCTCAATGGAGTTTTCTTTCCACTAACATCAACACTAAGACCATTGTCTGTGGTTAATGTGGTTGCTCGAGGTGGGTACGCATGCAACAATGCTGGCATAATAAACAGCGGCCTGCTTGCTGTCAAAGACAGAGAATCTATGTCAAGGCTTGCTGCCAGGTGCTCCAGTTCCAAGTCCACTGAATTTCTTGACCAGTCCAGGCGAAGAGGTTCCCCACAACTTTCACCTGTCAGCACAGCATAGCTCCTTTCTCGGCCCTCTCTGAGGTGAGACAACATGCGGCCCATCCGTGCTACACCCACACAGTCCTCTGGAGACTCAAGGCAAGCTTCATCATCACCGCCAATGACGTGGACCCCTGGAGGAAGGAAGCTGCGCTGGGGGGTATGGTCATCATGCAGGAGGACAGCCTCAAGCAGGTGAGCAGGCAGCCTTGGAACAACACCTGACAGCATGGCATGGGGCAGTTGGCCCTGGCTGGAGTCAAGCCAGTCCAGAACCTGCCCAGTGTTCTCTAGAGATGGTGCAGTGAAACAGACTGCAGCTCGGGCCCCAAACAGTGTCTCCCAGCTCACAGATATCAGCTCAGCTGGAAGGAAGCCCCGAGGCTCAGAGAGAGACCTTTCATATTTTGGAGCCACCCAATCTGGCAGCACCTTCCTGGTCCCTGGTAGTGGCAGCTGATCAACTGAATGCTCAGCTCTCCATGGTGGTAAAATGGGTCCTGGTTTATGGTGCAGAGAAATTGGAAATGTATGTTTGTATCCAGAGCTGAGATTCACCAAGGCCCTGTCTGCACATACACCCAAGACATCAAGTATCCCTTGTCGTACCACAGGAACTGATAAGGGCTGGTGCAGTGCACGTTCTTCAAAGGATGCAAGAGCAGACACAGCTTGGCACACAAACACACCACAGTCAAGGCTCCCAGGTTCCTGTCGATATGCTGGGATCTTCAAATGGACTCCAGTGGCACTGACTGTGAGTTGTGGTAGCAGGTAGCTCAGTACAAGTTTAGCCTCCTTGAGTCGCCTCTGGAACACAGCTGTTGATGGTGCAGAGAGAGAGTCAAGGTATTGCAGCTGGCAGCAGAACCCAAGTCCATTGGCTTGATGTTGTACATCACCATACCAGAGGTAGGAGTGTATCACACGAGGGTCAATCACTGGGAGCACAATACGGCTAGGCATGTAGTTGGATGTCCATACCATGTCCCGCAGGCCTTGCAGACGTTCCATTGCTTGAGGTCCTGCACCCTGAACCCATTGAACTACCCCTTCTGCAAACTCTGTGGTTCTTGTCAATGCTCCAAAGACAGAAGGGGGCACCAAGCACAGAAGCTTCTGTACTCCACTGGAGCACAGCAATGCCTGGTAAACCAGGTAGCATGAAACTTGATCCATCACCTCCTGTCCCATCAGGACATCATTATGGAAAGCCCAGATAGGGTTGGACTCATTTTCATCCTGCCAGGCATACCCAACTGACCACTGTTGGATGCAATTTTGCAGTGGGTGCAGTATTTCAGGATGCACTATTTGCAGGCTGATTGTCCACTCCCTTGGGGATCTTGCTTTCAGATTGTGCTGGTATGTATAGCACTATGCACACTCACTCCTCAAGTCCATGGCCGGTCTGTGGTTGATGGGTTTGAACATCACCAGGTCCAAGTGGTTTTACACTGGCTGATCTGGCAATTGACAAGGCAATCATTGTTTTGCTCCAACCATCAGCACAAGAAACCGAGGAAGTGCAATCAAGCTTACCGCTCATGTTCCCGATGAACTTTGTGAGGCTCTCCAATCTCCTGGTCAGAGTCATCACTTATGTCAATCACTGCATCAGCTTCCAAGTTTGTCTGTTGCTTGAACACCAAGGTGTCAACTTAGGTGTTGGTGGAGATCAGTTCATGGCTTACCGTCATCTTGGCCCCCCCCTGAATCACTGATTTTTCCATGCTGTGAATGGCCAAAACACTTTGCGAGGAAAACTGTCATTGAGAAACAGGGCTACAACTAGAGCACATACCTTGCTGGCTTGGTGTGTTTGGGCACCTCATGGACAGGGCCCAGAGCCAAGGACTGTTGCACAATGGCTGTAGTGGTGGACATGGCAGATTTTTGTTGGCTATCCCAAGGCTTGGTTCTGGTTGCTGGGGTTGTCAACACGTGCCTGTGGCCACCGGTACTTGAGGTTGTCTTGGCAGCCTTCCTTGAGGGTATCTCCACAAACATTGTCATTTTCCTCTTCAGTGGTGTGCCTGGTACTGCTGAACTAGAGAACGACCTTGGGGAACATGACCTAGAAGACAGCCCAGGATGATGCTTGATGTGGGTGGATGGTAACCTGGGGTTCAGTGGTTATTGGTGTCTGCAGGATCCAAAAGAAGCTTTTTGTGTTGGTAAATTAGACGCACCAGCATCCATGTGACCTCTGTGCACCATCACCGGTCAAGGCAGAACAATGAGTGAACAGCTTTTTGAAATGGAACTGAGTTGCTATACGCACTTGGACACTCCTGACCTTTTGTGGATCCTTCATTGTGATTCCAGGATCCCTGGCTTGTTGCGTTGGGGTGTGGTGGACATGGGACTGCTCACGTTGCTGAGCCTGTTGAGTCAGGGTGGCCTTGCAAAATCCATCAGCCACAGATGACTTGCAGGAATCAGCATCAGCATCATCATCATCCAATCCAACAACATCCACCACTTCATCTGAATCCTCAGAGATTACCACATCCACCCAGGTATCCATGACATCCAAACCATTGGGATCTTTGTCCAGGTCCAGAAAATCCATGTGCAGCTGAGACATCTCATCCTGGCTGGCATGTTGCTCCTGTTCTATCTCGTCTTCAGACTCATCACTGACAACACTTGCCCTTGAAGGGCTACTGCTCACATCATCCAAAGTTAGTAAGCACATCACACTATCCGGTGAAACTATGTGACCAGACCTTGATGCATTGGTGAACACATCCCGAGTGTATTTGAATGAGGCTTCATCTGGATTCACTTGATTCTGCACAATTGAGCTTGTGCTTTGGTTTATTAGTTGTCAGGTAAGTAATGATATTGCACTCCTACAATTTCCCCACACAAGACACATGTGTCTGTACCCTGGAGATTGATTCACCACTATTTGCAGATGTAGTCCTGGACATTCTACAATAAATTATCAGGGAATCAGTTGCAGACACAGCTCAAGTCACCTGAACATACTGCCTTGGCCCCATGTCATCACTATGTTGCATGTGGATGCCTTGACGGTGTCCAAAGTCTCTGGTCTGCATTGCAGACCTGTAGCTTGGAACCACACGTAGTTCAGACTCCACATGTACTGGTGTGCCACCAAGCAAGAGGGGTAAAGTTGAGGCTAGAGGTGGTGTCAGGTGGGCAGCTGGGGTGTCCATGCGATCCTTGGAGAAGGGGGTGGAAGTTTGAGATTGCATATCATGGTAGACTCTGTCAGAGACAACAGGTGTTCAGTCATATGTTCAAACCAAGTCAAGTCCAAAACATCCCAACCCACATTTCATGGACATGATGACCAACCGTAATGTTCATGGGTGATTTAAAACTTGGGAGTTGTGGCTGTGCATGAGGAAATTCACTGTGTTGTGAATCCTTGTGAATGATCCCATGCATCTGCTCTCTGTGAAGAGTGGCATGTGAGTTCCTCAGGGTAGGTGTACTCAATCATGTGGGCATGTTGAACATTGGATAATTGATTAATTTGATGCTACCAGCTTACCTTGATTTGCCTTTGCTCAGGGGCATTATGGGGGACATCTGTGAATCAGTCTCATTTTCAGATGCCAAAGAATCATAGGTTCTAAATAAGATGGATGTGTGTAAATAACTAGAGCATCATAAGAACTAGGGGTAGCCTACAACTCTCGAGCAAACACCTGTGTTTGCATCATCTTGGCCAGGCTTGGTTGTTTCAGGGACTTCCCATCTGTGCATGGCTGTGCTTGTATGGGAATAGGAGTTGTGGTGTCATTGATATGTGGTGGGTTGACACCCTGTTGATGGGTACAGGTGGTGTTGGCATTGCTCTGTGAGCTGGTGCTCCTGGCAAGCTGAATCAATGTTGGGGTTGTTTCCCTGGACTCAATTGAGTCATAGGTGCTACAAACTGTCAGCCATGCTGGAAAGTGAGCTTGACCAGTTGTTAATTGCTCACAGCTCACGATATCTGAGTTGCAACATGTCAATATAATTATGATGAGCCTTGAGCACCAGTCACTTTGGTAAACTGACCTTGACATTCAAACCAGGGAGGTGGTACCAGATGCCCAGTAATGTTGGTCTGCACAGCAGGAGACTCGTGAAATGTGATGGTGGTGGTTGAAAGAGAAACCTGTGCAACCCCGGGTCATATTGATTTTCTTGTTGCCATGGCACTAGCCTGATATGTAATGAATGGAGAGCCACCTGCTTCCAATCTCTCACGAGGGCTTGTCCAAATTCAGTTTATTCACAGTACCTGGTGGTTTGGGTTTCAGCTTTGGATCCTTGAGTGCTTCCCAACAAAGCAACTCAGCACCAACCTCAGCCATATGGCATACAAGAAGCCCATTGGCACTAAGTGGAGGTGGGGATGGGAGAGGTGGGACCACCTCGGGAACACTTCAAAAGCATGTCATTTTCTTTTTAGTAGTGGCTCAAAAACAATCTGTTTTTCACGTTTTGGGGTCTAGCCAAGGTTCCCAATTTTCGCCACAATGTTGGTTTATTCTTCTTTTCGTATGCCCATATCACTTTTTGGGTTGTCTTACCCCAAAATCTCATGTCAAGATTCAAGCATAAACCAGTGAAAAATATACATTGCACATACAGGCTAACGAGGGACCTACGGGAGAATAATTGTAACACAAGACACATCCGCTCGGGCCCCCACAGTTTGGAATGTTGGCTTGACCTTGTGCATGCGAGTTCCTAGCCCCGAGAGTCCATGTGCTGATCGAGTCGAGACTGGCTTTGCTGCCTTTCCCGATGATCCAAGGACCTGAGCCATTGAGTTGAGGGACGCCGGAGACACAATCATTGAGCACTCTACAGCGCTCGATGAAACAAGGAGCAAAAAACGGCAAAAGACGACCAAATGTGCGTGTACTAGTTGCCGTAGCCTCGCAGTATCTATTTAACGAGGTGAATACCATGGTAACCAATGACAGCACCACCACTCACTGTGTAGCCAAGGGCAAATGACCCATTTCTGTCAATCCCGCCGCGTAAACGAGCTTGTACGCCTGCAAGTGTGGGATCCCAACATACGGGCTGAGGGAAATTTGGCACTATCGGCGTCGCGTGCATCATGGGCATAGTAGGGGCATCAACCAATCCACCCCAGTTCTCGCAAGGTTCATAAGCGGAAGCAACTCTTGGACTACAACCCCGTCAGTTCCAACTCTTCACATACTCAATCATCAATTACTCACTGGCCGCAGAACCCTGTCCCGCAAATAAACTATGCGCAACCCGCAACGGCTCGCGACCATTAGCAACAGACGGATCCCCTCCAAACGGTGCAGCCTTCTTCTGATCCGCCCGCACACCCAACTCGGCTCGGATGAACTCGTTCACGACTTGCTTCCAGGCCTCCTTGTCGAGCGAACTCGAGAAGAGCATAGCGTGTGCCCACATGCGTTCGTCGAGTGCATAATGGTACGCCGCACGTTGTTCACCCTGGAGCAAAAAAGCTCTTGAATCTTGTCGAGCGCAGCAGGCTTGATTTTGTATGTCGCGACCGGCGAATCACTTGTACTCGGGAGATGACTAGTTGCGGGGCTGGCAGTAACATCGAGAGCAAACGCAAGCGTAAACGACGCAGTCTGAGAGTTGGGCTCGTAATGACGGGTGCGGATGCCAGCCTTGGCACAAGTGCATGTCTGACCGCCGCGTCAATCGCGGGACTGCGCAAAAAGTTGTTAATAGGAGCTAACCCAGCCAGACCACATGACTTACGTTCCCAACAATTTCCCGTCATAACCATGATCTTCAGAAACATAACAAGCACGAGTTTCCCCTCGGCTTTACTCCTCTCACTCGGCCCGGGCGTAGCACCCGCGTCGACAGCCAAATAGCCCAATCCGCGCTCAATCTCCTCCGCCCGCTCCCCAAGATACTTGATCACAGCCGACTTTTTCGTCTTTGCACTCAACCCACCCGCAGCAACGCTCACCAGACTCTTCGTGGGCAATCCAGGATCCGAGAACAACGGTCCAGGGAACACCGCTGTAGAATTCCCCACAGCGCTCTCAGGCATAACCTTGTGCAGCGTGCGAACCTGGGTCGGCGCAGCCTTGTGCCCGAGTGACATGCCGAATCCGCCCTTGAGCTCGCTCAGTCCGGGGAAACTCGTGACCAGACGCCCGCCAAACCCAAACGCGATAAGTGGGGCGCGCGAGTCGTGTCGCCCGAGTGGGTCGGTGCCATTACTTGTGGGAACGTATGCCGCTGGTGTGCCGCTCGGCTGGTAGGGCTCCACAGAAGAATAGTTGTAACGCGAGACGTATCCGTTCGAGCCTTCATAGTTGGACATGTCGCTTTGGTCTTGTGCATGCGAGTCCTGACGCCGGGCATACATCTGAGCAGGTACGCCTGGCGTATACGAAGAGGCATGGGGCTGCTGCGCTACGGCAGGCATCGGAGGATCGTACGCCGTCAAAGCCGGATGCTTGATATCTTGTGGAGTAGCCCTAGGAGGAGCATAGAGGTCTGCGTTTGTCGGCGGGGCATATGGACCTTTGCTCGGAGGGGTAGGGATTTTTGGCAGGCGCGAATGGGGCGTACGGATCCTTTGCAGGCGCATACGCGTCGTGGACGCTCACCATTGACGACTGTCGGCTGCCCAATGCACCATTTCTTACCGGCGGAGGCGTGTACACCCGCGCGAGCCCGTTCGGGGGAGAATACGTCACGCGCTGAGTCGCTTCGCCTGTAAACTTGGATGGCGGATGAGGCTCGGCGGCTTTGGCTGGAGCGTATGGATCGGCGGTAGGCTTGTGCGTTGGTGCATATGGATCTGTAGAGGGTTTATTCGTTAGCCCATGCGGATCTATAGGCTTGGTCGTCAGCGCGTACAGGTCCGCATGAGTTTCTTTGGCAGCGATGTCTACAGCTACCCGTCGGCCCCTCCCTCTTTCGATAACCCAACATTTCACTCACCTGAACATCCGAATAAGGTGGGGTACCATACATCGGAGTATATGGCTGTGTGTCCAATACGTACTTGCCCGCCGCCTGCGGGGGTTCGACCACGACCGGAGCAGGGCGCTTCGAGATCGATGGTGACAGTTTGTGCCCATAAGGAGACTCGCTCGTGGACGAGACCGAGGCGGTACGACTCATCGTTCTAGCCGGGGGAGGAGCAGCAGGAGACGCCGTTCGAGAAATAACAGGCGGAGATGCGGTGCGGAGAGGCGCAGAGATATAACGAGACTCTCCACCCTCTGGATCTCCAAAATCGATATGCGCCTTGCCCGGACCCGCAAGCGGCGTCGGAGCTGTGGCCGTAATCCTCGGCCCAGCAACCCCAAGCAAAGGCACAACAAGCGTCCGGTCCGCAGCCTCGTCGTACTCGTTTGCCCCACCCTCGGGATCGCCCTCGAGATCCTGACTCGTCTCTTCGATCCTAGGGCCCGATCCGCCTTCACGATTCACCTCACCCATTCCACCCTCTGGATCCGCACCACTGGGCTCATCCATCCACGCCCGCTCACTCGACATAAATGTTCACGACTTATACCCACTATCCGCCCCATCCAAGCTCCCGCGACCATCCATATTCACACTACCCCGTCCCTCTCCCGGCGCACTCCTGGGACCTACACTCGCACCCGTTGATGACGTATCCAATCCAGGCCCATACCTCCCCCCAGCTCCCGACGCAGGTCGAGCCGGCGGTGGATCATACGCCAATTTAGGACGCGGCGGGGGCGCAAACGTCGATGCAGTTGCACCCAATTTGGGAATCATGGGCACAGGCGCGCCGTAATGGGGTCGACTTGCCTGGCGCTGCATCGGCGGTGGAACGGTTCGAGCCAGGGGTGGATCAAACGCGCTTTTAGTTCCTGTCCGGGGTGGGGGCGGGTCAAAGGTATTCTTGCGGCCCGTAAGAGGGGGGTCAAAGGCGTTATTGCGTCCAGTTAACGGAGGATCGAAATGTTTTTTCTCCCAGTGAGCGGTGGATCGAAGGCGCTTTTGGTCCCTGTCCGCGGTGGAGGTGGGTCAAACGCGCTCTTGGTACCCGTGGCCGGCGGTGGGCCGTACAATTGTTTCGGTGGTGCAGGAGGCGGATGCGCGCCAACTCCGTGATCTACAACAGGCGACACAGTCAGCCCAGTAGCAGGCGCAGGAGGATCATAAGGTGACGTACTCCTTGCCAATGGGCTCCCTACCCTTCCAGGTCCTGCAAACGGCGATCCAACCCGCCCAGGCCAAAGCGCGTCAGCAGGACTCAGAGTTCGCCGAGGCACCCCGCCCAAAAGGACGCTTCCTGCGATCTCACTCTATTCCTGCCCTGTGGTGGACCAGGTGGCGGCGGGGGTGCGCCATGTCCAAGCTGTCCATACGTAGGTTGCGCAGGAGAAAATGTGGTTTGTTCAAACGGACCTGTCAAGGCAGGAGAACCAGCCGATGCCGAACTGGCTGTACTGTCAATCCTGTGCCGGGCAGCACGAATGGGCGGGTCGTACGCGTTTGCCGAGGCGGAGCGGTATTTGAGGTGCTCGTTTCCAGATGGCGGTGATGGGCTTGTGGACGCCGTTGGAGGAGAGGGGACATACGAGCTTGGTGGAGGTGGTGCAGGCACACATGGCTTTGCAAGGGGTGCGTATGCGCTCGCCGAAGGTGTATAGGAATTCGTCGTAGGGGCCTATGCATTGGTCGAAGGTGTATAGGAATTTGTCGAAGGTGTGTAGTAATTTGTAGGCGGCGCATAAGCATTTGTTGGGGGAGCATACGCGTTGGTTGGAGGGAGGGGCGTATTTGTTCGTCTGGGGCGTATCCACATTCGTCGCTGGAGAAGCATAGGGACCAGCCGCCGGCGGGGGCGGTCCGTATCCTGAACCCGTCGCCGGGGGAACATATGGACTCTGAGTCGTCTGAGGAGTGTACGACGTGGGCATATAAGCATTAGGCGTACAGCCCTTTGTCTGCGCCTGGGTCGTGCTAGTGGCTGCAATACATTTGTCCTGACGTCAGCAGCTGCACACGATCCACGTCGAGCAAAAAACAACGCTCTCGGTCGACTCACCAGTAGCAGAAGCAACATAGCTCTCGGCTGGGTCCTCGTACAAATAAAACTTGCCATCATCGTCGTACCAGCCTTGATTCGCATAATCATCGAGCACGCTATTCGCTCCGGCGTCGGCACTACCAGCTCCATCACCAGCTCCAGCCCCTACGCTCGCAAACGGGTCCCAAACACGCTAGCAATATCCGCCGAGGAGTCGTGCGTCGGTTTTTGTTGTTGCGAGTTGGCGTCAAAAAGGTCACTCGTGGCGTTGGTGCCAGCAGCAACGCCGAACAGGTCGTCGCCAGCGTCGCCAAAGAGCGCATCGGCAGGCGCAGAGTCGGCCACGAGTGGCAGATCGGTCGTCTATCGTCGGCGGATGCAAGAACACGGAGGCATATCACACCCAACGTTCCCACAGTTTACGTAACACGAACACATTCCATATCCAACACAATTACAATTACACGTGATTACGCCGATAAACTATATGCGCTGGACATCCGCATCGTACCCCCGCCCGTGACACATCGCATCCCGCACCAGGATCGCTGGGATCGTGCCAAGTTGGCTGGGACACTTCACCGCCGGGTACGATACCCGAGACGCGCGTTCCCCCATCTCCGTCGCCCGCTCGTGTCGGTACAGCTCTTGGAACCGACGTCCAGCCGACCCTTGCCCCAAGCGGCTGACGAGCAGCAGACTGCGCCGCGGACCATGCTTGCTGCGACCCACCCGCTGCGAACCGTCCTATTCGTCTCGGGCCCGGGGCTTTGGCCTGCATCCTGGGGGGTCGGATTGCCCGCCCTCGAATCCTCGCTTGCACCTCGCGCCATACGACTTCCCGCGCCAACACCTCACGGCACCCTAGGATCCACCGTCTAGTTAGTCAGGGTTGACTGTGACATCGAGCTGGTTGAGCTGGCCAACAATTGTTGTACGATCGACGATGTACGAGGCGCTTGCCGTCCGGACACGCCCGATGAGGCAGTTGATGTCGTGTACGTCTGCGATCTCAGCGGTGGCCAGTCGGTCAGATGTGAGTTTATACTCGATGAGGTCTGATTCGGCGTATAGCTTGAGTGCCACAAAAGGTGATGTCATGGCAATGATGATTGGGTCGGTACGAGCAAGGCGGGTGTGAGAGATTTGGGACAGGTGGCAAATGAACTCAACGTCAATCACAATAAATGACTCGGTACGGCCAAAACTCGTCGTTATCTCGTTCACGAGGCGCGGCGCCGTACGGTTCCAGTTCCAGCGGCTGAGATAAATATAAAACTGTTGGGCAAATATGTTAATCAAGCAGCGCAAGAATTAAGGAGTTCGATTAGCTCACCTTGACATATGACTCGTTTCGCGTCAGCCATTCCGAGTTGCACCCAATGTCATCGGCATGCACGACATCCCCACCACCCGATTCGTCGATTTGTTGCATACGCCCCCACCGTTTGAGCTTGCGCGAATGCCACTGGGCCATGATCACATCCTCGGGTATCTCGAGGATGGTGCTCAGGTAAGTCGCGACCTTCCTGCGGAAGCGCTGAGGAATGAGGTCATGGCGCCGTGGTGTGGCGAAGAAGAGGTCAATGTATCCGGGATATCGAGTACCGTTTGTGATGTTGTGACGTCGGTTACTGAGATCGAGATAGTCGGCCAGCCCATATATTAACTTAATTTGGGACAGCTGGGCCACCTCGAGAACGTGCAGGCCGAGGCTCGGTAAGTGAACCGAGGGCTCTTGGTGACTCGGGCAAGCGGGCCGCAGAGGCGTTCCATTGCAAACGCCTAATAACACCAAACCGATCCCACAGCCACGATATCATCGGCTACGTGAAGAAGGGCATGAAGGGGCAGGGTGCACGCACGAAGGCGATCGCGATCATGCTGGTAATATAGCCTGCATAATTCGAAATAATTATTAGCAAGTTTTGTACCGTGGGGGGAATCCACTTGCCTTTCGTACTCAACAACCCACTCAGCTAATCCGGCGCGGATAAAGTCCAGATCCTCGCATGTAATCACAAAACGGAGGCACTTGGTAACCACACAGACTAGTTTCAAGAAATGAGCATAAAATCGGTGCTCCCGAAAGCGGTGTCGCAGGAGTGCGGGTGCGAGGAGTGTTGTGAAGAGCAGCCAGCTCTCTGCTGACCAGTCACCCCGCCCTGTGCGAATGTTGGGAACACGACGGCCAAACGCCGCTGGGATCGTGTCTCCACTCCTGGCGCAAGCCTCGCCAATTGCAGACCAGACCGTCTTATCGAGCAAGCAAGGCTCGTCACCAGTTCCAAAAGTTTTGTATTTGTTGTCGTGGGTCCATAGGTCGATCAACGTGGGAACAATGTTTTCGAAAATCAAGTGCATGAAATCGTGGAGGAACGAACGTGGGAAATCGAGGGAATAAACACGAACGAGCGGAGGAACGGCACTAATAGCATATTCGCGGGATAGCGCATTTTCCTCCATGTTTGTTTCGGAGTGATCAACCTCAAGGGCCTGCCTGAGGAACTTGCAGTGGCTGCGTTGATGCAGGTCGAGGGGATCGTAGCGCCCGACGTTCTCCGTCCTCGTTTGTGCTTGCATTCACCCAAGGCCGATACAGTGGCACATAGTGTCGTGTGTTTGACGACCCAGGCCCATGGGTAACGCCTTTGATTTCACAGGCGCGGCATGGGGAGAAAGCGCCGTGCCCGTTCATGCGCATCACCTTTGCGACGGCAGGCATGTCGCCGAACACGGTGAGGAGGAATGCGCGCAGGCAGAAAGCTTGGCCATCTGCACCATGGAAGGCCGGAATGCCACGTCCAAGATCGTCCAGTTCGTCCATTGGGGGCTGCAGGAACGTGTCGCGCTCCTTCGGGCTTTGCGGTCCGGGGATAACACCGAGGCACAGAATGTGCTCAAGTTTAACACGGATCGAGGGGGGCAAATTATAGATGAATAAGACCATTGGCCAGCAGGTGGCCTTCCGTTTCTTCCAAGGCTTGAACCGTCGGTTGAGAGTCCAAGTGCGATGTCGGTTGGGAGCTCAAAGTAGTTGTGTTCAAGCTCCTCACCATCCACGACGACACGCTTGCCTTTGAGACGGTGATATCGCGACCCATCAAAAATATCGCGACTCCTTCCGGGAGTTGTTCGATACTTGCTCCGATAGGCAAGCAGACGTGCCATATCCGGGTCGCGGAAGAGATTCCTGAGACGGGGGATGAGGGGGATGTAGCGGAAGACGCGGCGGGGTCCAAGGCGATTGGGAGCGCGCCTACTACGCCTGTAACGGGGTTGATTGCAGTGTGGGCACTTGTCGAAGTCCTTGTATGCGGCTGTGTATGCAATGCACGAGTTAATACAGCAGTGTATGAGAACACCCTGCGTCCCGGCAAGCGTCGCAATCCGTGTGCGAATGATGTCCTCACTCGGGAGGTCGTCGAGCCGACCGGGAAACGCGCGTAAGAGTTTGCTGGACGCCTCGCCACTGATCTTGGTGTCTACCTTGTAGTTGAGCACCTCGAGGAGGAGCAAATCCTCCTCGGAAAGCTCAAACTCTGAAAGAAAAATATTAGCACAAAATTCAAATGAACAAACCGGGATTCGTACCTCCTTCGCGCGCCATTTGCGCGGTCAATTCCTGACTGAGGTTCTCCTCTGCCGTAAGACCCTCCACCCACCACTCCGTGTCTCGCAGCGTCAACAAAGTGCGGGACAAATCCAGATGTGGCGTCACGATTACCCGATGAGCCAGCGCCGGGTGTATCAAACTCGAAATCGGGATGACGAAAGCGTGGGTCATCAAATGTGAGTGGACCAATGTCGTCGGCGGAGGGCATCGGCTCGTCAGGAGGGGATGGAAGACGTACAGGGCCTTGTCGTGGAGGGAGTGGGTGGGGCGGGCTCCGGCGATGGTATTTGCGTTTTTGGCGACGATGGTGTGGGCGGGCTTTGCTCGACTTGAGCGCTGCCTCAAACGCACGTAATTGTTTGATGTAACGGCGCTCGTACTTGTTGCGGTCGCTTCGGATGTGCCGAAGTACGGTTTGCCGCGTCCGCTCCTAGTCGCATACTGGGCATTTCATTATTTTTGTAACCTACGGCATCCTGACTCAAAGTTGACAAAAAGAAAGTTAAACGTGCAACGGTTATACACCTGTTGATACGGCTCGTTATTCGTGCACCGGAGGAAATCAACTGTGGGAGATCAGCCACATTCGCCTACTATGGGTCTATAAGGTGCTGCATCAATACTGCAAATTGGTGGTGAAAAAAAGCAAAACTAACCACCCTTTGTGCCGTCATGTCCCACTTTGAACCAAAATATGGGCTAGGGTCGAGGAACGTGGCCATTGGAGCGCGCTGCCGCTCTCCCATGCCAAATACGGATATTTCAACCAGGTTGATGACACGCTGGTGACGGGAGAGCGATTGAGTCAGAAACGAACACTCAGCAATGACAAAACGGTGGTACTCACCACTCCACATGCCCGCGTTGGTCGGAATATGAATCAGTGTCCCAAGGCGTGCTCCGGGAGTGCATTGATGCCGGTGCCTGCCCAAATAATGACGCGGGAGCCTGGATAATGACTCATACACGGCTGAGATAGCAAGGGAATCGTGTTGATAAAATCAAACGAAAAAAATGGCCGAAAAGATTCAACAACTCACGGGAGCATCACCCGCTTCCCGCACCCAGCTTCACGGGGTATGTAGGGGTCACTGAACGCCAGCAGGAAAATGCGCTGATGCTAATGAGCCAAGTGTTGACGTTCACATCTGCTGATACGCATTACAATCGGGAGTCTGCACGGTTTGAGGATAACACAAAAACTCACCATTTGAATTTGGTACAAGCCCATGGGTGCCGAAAAATGTGGAGCAGGCGCATAACAATTCCGAATAACATTTGGGTCTGCCACAGAGCGTTAGAGCCAGGGATACATGTAATTTGAGTATAACAAAGCGAAAAAACTCACCAGTTTGGTCAAAGCCCGGCCGGGGTGCCGAAAATGTGGAGCAAAGGCACGCAATAATCCCACCAGGCTAAATAATGACGCGGGTGTGAGGCAACAAGTGTACCAGCGATCGTGGAGGCGTGCGCACCTCCACGACCCAGCATTACCGAAATGGCCGCGAGTCAAAAAATAGTTAGGCTAGACGACGGAAACCACAATAATAAAACACTTGCCATTTTGTCGTGTTCTTTGCTAGGTGCACGGAACAGCGAAATCTATGCGCCCAAATCGGTACTGCTAGGCAAGGGGTCAGTCAGACGTCCCAGCATCGGCGAAGATACACACCATGGGTCACGGCTCGCTGGAATGGCCGTGGAGTTTGTCGGTCGGGCAGAGAGCGGGCACCCCAAAAATTAGGCCTAAATTGCGTAAATTCTGGGTAGAGGTTCGCTGGATTAGACTCAAATACGTACGGTTTATCGGTATTGGCAACGGGAGTTGAGATGCCAAGGTGGCACATGGGGGAGTGGACGGAATTGGCGAAATCATGTGACTCGATAAATCCTGACATCACGCGGAGCGGCCGGACGCAACTGTGGAGGTGGGGCCCTAAGTCAGCCACCACCACCATGACCCGCATCACATATGTGCTCGCCTCACCCACTTTCGCTTGTCTCCACCCCTCCACGACTTAACGCCTCCCTTCACCACCAATTTTTCTCTCACCGCGGTTTTCTTTGACATGGCCGGCAATGAGTCGAATAAAGGCAAGAGCGTCGATCGAAATAGGAGGGACGAGGACGAGGACGAGAACCGGCGCCAGCGCCTGCGCAAGAGTGACCACCATTGGGACGGCGATTTGGACGAAGACGGCATCCACGCTATCCAGGCCGTGCTTAAGAGGTACGGGACCGAGAAGAAGAAGCGGATCGACCGAGCCAAGCAGCACGGGGACGATGGTCCCGCGTCCAGCGACGATCAATCTGACGACGAGGCTGCCAACACCGACGACGACGACGACGACGATGACGATGGTGACGATGGTTACGACGGCCCCAAGGCCGCCCTTCGCAGTGCGTTTATTATTGTAATTATGGGGGGGGGGGGGGGGGGGGGGGGGGGGGGGGGGGGGCGGGGGGGGGGGGCGGGGGGGGCGGGGGGGGGGCGGGGGGGGG
>WSLM01000394.1:0-18296 GCA_019677335.1 Ceratobasidium sp. UAMH 11750 | reverse complement strand
GGTCAAGGGCAAATGACTTAGCGTAGAAAGGCCAGTCCAGTATAGCAAATCGAGGCTTTGGATAATTTTAAAGGATCGGCGCGCATACAATCTCAAATTATTTTATTCGGTGGGTGGCTATACCTGCTATCAGATTATCTAGGAATTATTTACAGGATGTTTTCAGAATCCCAGCGATCCTTTGAATATCTCCAAAGGATATTCCCCCACGACTTCCAGTGACATCTTTCCTGGTGCGGCAACGACTGAAATATTCAACATATTTATCCGCCGTTTGTTGGAGGTGATGAACCCATGGCCAAACCCAAACTCCGTCATTATTCTTGACAACGCGAGCATTCACTATTCCGAGGAGCTCGAGGAGATGGTTGCTGCAAAGTACGAGTTTAGATTCTAATTCGGTATCCACTAACCCGTGAGTTATTGCACAGGGGTTGTCGGCTCATTTACCTGCCACCGTACTCACCCGACCTCAACCCGATTGAAGAATTTTTCTCCTGGCTGAAATACCGCCTTCGTCGGCATCGTAATCCCATGCTTGGTGCTATGGGTGGTGCATATACGCGAAACATATACACTCTCTTGTGGGAAACAATCTATTCGACGACACCAGAGATGGCTAGGGGCTGGTTTCATCATTGTAGATACATGTAATAATAAGATTCAATTTATCCGTTCCCCATCCGAGCCCCACGGTCATCGCATTCATCTAGCCATCAAAGCTCGCGGAGTAGCTGGGACGTGTTGGACGGAAATAGAAACATGCTAGTGTGGTGTGGTCAGTACACGAGACAAAGTTATGTGGAATGCACGATGTATTTGTTACGATTCAATGGCTGGGGCAGGCTGGGGTGTCGATGAGGGAGGGTTCGGACCTCGGCGGCAGACGAGCGTGCAGTTCGTATTGCGGTTCTGCCCAGCAACACCTGCGCTCCTCCTACTCCTGCCTCTCGTGTCTCATGCTCGTGCCGAGCCCGCTCCTCGCAGTCCCGCTTCTCGGCGGCTTCCCGGAGTCTCGCCTCCGCATTTATCAGAACATGGAATTTCTGAAGTCCAGGACCTCAAAAGATATGTTAAGGACGACGTCGAACGATACGGAAGCCGATTGCAGGATCTCGAACGAAAACTCACAGGCATATATATATGGAACAGGTGAACAAGTCAATTCACCGTCCGAGCATTACTTAGTATGTTTCTAGGCCGGGGCGTCTGCAATTGAGGAGGATGGCCCGTTTGATGAAGAAAACGAAGAGTTTGCCTTGTATGTCAACCTCCCATTTACATCTCTGCCAATCATGTTAACCATGTCGCAGGGGCGGGTTTACCGAGGACCTTGGCGAAGATTTCTTTAGTTTGCGCGAGCTAGGACTAGAACGAGAACTTGGCCTCACTTCACTTGCCATTCCAAAACGACTGTTGCGTGGTCGGCGGGACAATGCAGCCAACGCGGCGTACGTCAAAACCCTCCTGCTACCTTTTTCATGCATCTAACTTGTCACTCGCAGTTCTGCGAATCGCGAGCCACCGTTACCATACCCCCCACCAGCCACATTTATACTCATCCATGCCGCCAACCTCGATTCGCGCATCGGTTTGCCCACTCCTCGGTGGTCCATATTCTGCGCTGCGCCTCGACGGACTCGGAGAGGCACTCGGGCGTGAGGGATGGACATTTCGTGACGGTAGCGCAGAAGGTGCGGCGCTGGTTGAAGATAAGTAACGTTAGTGAGCATCGCTGAAAGTAGACAAGAAAATGAAGCTGCGAGAAAAAGAAAAAGAAAATGGAGGTGCTCCGGGCAGCTGTACAGTGCCTCACGAGGGAACACCCCGCCAACGTCCACTCAGGACGGCTGTACAACGTCTCGGCGAGACGAGACGTTGGCGAAGGGAGAAGAGAGATTTAATAAATGGGTAAATTGCTTACCGGTGTAGGTATAGTACTGAAGTACGTCTCGGCACAGTCGCTAGGCTCGCCTGGGAGGAGGGATGTCGAGCTGAGGGGCGAGTGTTGCGGTTGGGCCCGGGCCACAAGCTAAGCGCCCGACGGCCCAATTGGCCATCAGGGCCCCTCCATTCCGTGCACACCCGTTGCTCCTGGACGCTCGCTGCCTATGCTCGCCACTCGCTGCTCCTCTCACTCGCTCGCTGCACACTCCACCATTGTGCTTTTATTATTGTTGTTGTTGTCTCTTTGAATTCTGCCCATTTGCTCGCCTTCTCGCCCTCTGTCCGATGCTCACACCCGTGCTTGCTACAACCCCCCTTCCCATGCTGTTCACACTCACGCTCGCTCCTACACCTATCATCGCTCACCGCCTGGGGCACTGTTAACCACCCTCCTCGCCTACGTCTGCCTGCCTTCTCGGTCCTCATCCACCTCCGCTCACCCATGCTCGCAGCGGCATTGTCCTTGTGTCACTCTCATGGCACTTCGCCCGCACTGTTGCAGACGGTGTGTCTGCCGCTTGCAGTGGGCGGGGTTTCTCTGTGGGTTTAGCTTTGCGGATAACGTCCCAGGCTGCAAGTACGGCATGGCCATCCAGCCGTACTGCAGAAAAGCCCGTCACCCGGCCACCGACTTTGCCGAATACCCCGCCGCCAGTCGTGGTACCGGCCACCATCATCCTCAAAGCTCCTGCTCGGCGGTCACCTCTCGTTTGCCTACGCTCGTGTTTGTCCGCCCACTCACATCCGGTCGCGCACCCGCTGCACAGCCCACGTCGCCGCACTGTCTCCCACGGTCTCTCACGCACCTGCCCGCCATGGCACACGTCCTCGCCGACACCCGTCCCCGCTTCAACTCGTACCCCACCGCGATAAACATCCAGCACGCTCCTGCTCCCAAGCAGTATTCCTCGTACCACTACGCCCCCGCCACCCCCGCCAACACGCCCACCAACACTCATCCTAGCTCACCCTACCCCTACCGCCAGGCCTCGAATCCCTCCCACTCGCGGCTCGCATCTGCCCTTCAGGCTTCGTCATCCCGAGCACCCCCCGTCCGCACGGCCTCGGCCCCCAACAGCCCGCCGCTCGACCTCCTCGGCGCCTGTTCCCGCTCCCCGCTCGACCAACCCGCTGCCCGCGGCCCCCGAGGCGTACTCACACTCGCGCAAGGGCTCCGTCTCTCGTCCCTCCCAGTCCCAGCCCCCCTCGGCCGACGCCTACCGCGAGCGCCCGCCAGCAGCAGACCCAGCAGTACATCGACGCTGCTGCTGCCCGCCAGGCCCGCCTTCTAGCCGAGCATGAGGCGACCCTCAAGCGCATGGAGGCCCGCCAGCGCAAGGCGCAGGCCCAGACCTGGTTCGAAGAAGGCCAGCGTCTCGCTCAAGAGACCGCCCGCAAGCAGCAGGACGAGGAACGTCGTCGGGCCGAGGAGAAGCTCCGTGC
Source organism: Ceratobasidium sp. UAMH 11750 (assembly GCA_019677335.1). NCBI lineage: Eukaryota > Fungi > Basidiomycota > Agaricomycetes > Cantharellales > Ceratobasidiaceae > Ceratobasidium > Ceratobasidium sp. UAMH 11750. Next base: position 14,906 of record WSLM01000394.1, on the reverse strand, counting down.
AGAGGAGAACCTGCGACGGGCCGCCCAGGCCAAGCTCGATGACGAGCAGCGCAAGCTCAACGCCCGCAAGCACGAGCACGGTCGGAGCCAAACCCACAACCCCGGTGCTCCTTCCGCTGAGGGCAAAAAGTGGCGCCAGGGCTGGTTCCGTGAGAAGAGCCGCGACGCCTGCGGTCGCAAGGACGATCGAGGATCCGATCGTGAGTAGCATGGCGAGCACGAGCGCACCAAGAGGGGCGCGATCACGAAGCCAAGGATGCCCAGGAGCATATCGAGAAGGATTGTGCGTACAATGCGATGAGCGAGAGTGTTGCCACAGTGTGGACAACATATGAAAAAACTCATGGTTTCGCATAGAGCTGAACAATGAAATGCCCAAGCTATCACTTGAAATTAAGCTTGATTGAGTACAAATACTCGACTCTGGATCATACAAACAGAGCACACGAAAAAATATCAGAAACAAAGGATAGAAAACCAAAGAGTAAGTATCATAGACCAAGCCCAAACAGAGAGGGGAACGCTACGGGACAACGTACACTACAATACACTATGTACATAGTACTACACTGTACACTATACATGAAAAACTACAATCATAGACCACTCATTGTCATAGAGCTGTCGTAGCAGACCTCAGAAGGTAGAATTCACAGAAATATAGTAACTCGGCAGGGTGGCCAGACGTTATGTGCACCTAGGATGACTTGGCAGCATCGCGCTGAAAGTTCACGGCGGAAACAAAGATGAGCGACGCAAGCTTAGGCGACAGTCGGAGATTATCGATCATCCAGTGTACAGAGTGCTCTGGGATGTTGTGAACGTGACGGATACCGTATAAATGAAGGTGGGGAGCGAGCAAGGGGAGCTGGAGGTCAGGGTAGGTTTGGTCAAGGCGTGCGAACAATACTTCAATTGGAGGAGAAAGGAGCGCCCAAACCTCTGAAGGGGAGGGAAGGCGGGTTGAAGTGGTGGTAGCAGACTTGGTTTTGCCGTGGTCGGGACGCTTTGAATTCGAGTTCGTGTCCGAATCCATGTCCGAATCCACATCCGAGTCCGAGTCTGAACACGAGTCCGAGTCCGACACGAGATCAATATAGCCTGGACTCGAGGGCCTTGGTTTCGCACCAGAGTGTGAGGTACTCGCTCCAGCAAGCGGCTCGTCGAGGTCCAAACATATAGGGAAAGCTGCTGAGCCTTCATCGAATACGCCTTTGTCAGATATGCCTTCGTCCTTGGGCAAGGGCTCCGGCTTCGTCTCAAGTTTTACGACAGGCAGGCGATTTGCAAGCTTGCGGTACGTGCTCGCAGGTTCCACGCCACATTTCTTGGGGTCAAACCAGTCGTGATTCGGGGGCTGGAGCACAGTGACCACCTTGGGATCCAAAACCTAAACGGAAAATTACCGTTGAAGATGTAGCATCAATAAAATAATTAGTCTTAACTTACGTGCTCCTTTGCCCAAAGCGAGATCTTCGGGTGTGTCAGCGCAATGTGCTGTCCACCAGGGCAGACATAACAGTTGATGCCCAAGCACCTCGAGTTCGAACAAGCTGGCCAGCGCACGAGTACTTCAGCGGCAAAACGCTCTTCGATGGTCAAATTCTTCGCCTCCGCCTCCGCCCTCTTCTTCCGAGCACTCTGCTTCTCTTTCCGCTTGCAGCCCTGAGAAAATGCAAGGAACTCCGCCGTTTTGCGAGTAGGATCCTAATATCATGCTGCATTAGATCTCTATATGCGCTTAAATCAGCGGTTTACCTTATTAATGATTTTCAGTCCCTTGACCTTCGTCCGAGCACGGCTTGCAAGACTGCGGACACATTTGAGAGCTTCTTCGACATTCTCGAGGGTAGCAAATGGTTTGGCATAGGGCTTGGGAGCACCAGTTATAGAGTACATAAGATTTGTCGCCTTCGGAAGCTCCATGAGGTCCAAAACCATGGTGCGAAGATCGAGTGAGGAGATATCGAAAGGAACATGGTCGGTCAAGAGGATAGTCGGCTGGTTCTCATAGCTGCTGAACTTCTCGTAGGTTACCGGAATATTATGTTGTTTGATGTTTTGTGCTAGATGAAGCGATTCGTGTTAGCCACGGAGTAATAGAATCCACATAAAGACGTCTAAACTTTACTCACAAGTATTATGATTCCCCGTGGTAGTCCGATTGGGGAGTGGGGAGGAGCGAACCCGGGCGGAGGAAGAGTGTGGGTCGACTGGAACAGAACCATCGGATTGCGGATTTGGTGCAACATGACCGTGGCGTTGCAAGACGTTTTGGAGCTGATTTGCGAGATGACCGGACACCTGGGTGCCCGAATCGGCAGCAGGTATCAAGCCACTGGGAGGAACAATCGTTTTTGCAGCTGTAGATACGTAGGTGTAAGACATTGGTGGGTATATGCGTAGGTTACAGACTCACACGGCCCTTCTGAAGGGTCTGCTGAGGGTAGGAGGTTGTTTGGCATCGAGAGACTATCTGATGATCAAGGTGCGGGGGTAGTAGTTTTGAGAAGGGCGAGATTGTCAAAGCATAACCATGCTCGTATATATAGGAGCCCCATGGGTCCGGTCTCGACACAAAACTTTGGAGAGGTTTTTGACTATTTTGTCGAGCTTGCGAGTTATGCTTCAACTTCGTCAAGCCTTTCCCGCATTGAAGTTCTATAAAAATCCCTTGTGACCCATCGGGAGAACAGCTAGCATTTACAAGACATAGCTCATAATAATAAAAATGGGTTCGCTTGTTTGAGCTGTATGAATTGGGTAAATTCACCGAGTCATGTGCCGACGGGGTGTGGAGCCAACCCGCATCAAACCCGCCTCAAACCCTCCTATATGTGGGCGCTATCTGAATCCGAGCTCCAACATCCCGAGCTTGCCGGGCTGACCCGAACGTGCGAACAAACTCTAGGTGCGTCTATACTTATGCAACCAGCTGTAGAACCACAACACGCTGGGCATCGTTGAGTAGCCCCAGCCCAACCAAGCAGTAGAAGAGAGGGACCAAAGAAGTAAGTGGGCAGTCGTGGACCGTAGCCTTTGGAGAGTTCACGGCGAGCACTGGGCTCATGAACAGCTGGCGCAGGTGCCAGTTGTGTGGCCCACGCAACGACGCGACACTTTCCGTTTCGCCACATCCACATTGCAGCGGTGCCCAGTGTTGTGTGTCGTTTTTTCTTCACACTCGCCATCCCCCTTCCAGCACGCCCCATCAGAATCGTGCTCACGGTTGGGACCCAGTCACACTTGTGTCTCCTGACCTTGCCGGCAACCGAGTCAACCATCAAGTCGTGCCACATCTAGCCCAAGACTGGCGCCAGCAACGACCTCGAGGTTGGTTATTTTAATCCGTCGAGCTTGAACAAGTGAGTGGCAAAACAGGTTGGACATTTCGTACTAACCGTGAGCGTAGGACCAAGTGCAGCAAGGAGGAAAAAGTGGGCAAGTAACCTGGTCTTTGGTAAGTATCAATTCATTGCTCGGACTGGCCATTGAACTTACAGATTGTCCGTGGTTCTCATCCAGCTAAACCGCATACAAACTGCGGATTTGGTAGCATTGATTCAGTGTGTATATAATATATCAATTAAACTGTATTGGTTTCTATTCAAAAACCGCACTCAGACGAGGGGAAATCCGCATACAAACGGGGGGAAATCCGCATGCAAGCGGGGGAGTGTCCGCATACAAGGTGCGGAAAAGTCCGCAGAACCGCCTGCGGATTTTGCCAAGAATCCGCAGGCAAATTTTGCGGACTTTTCCGCATATATAACCGCACCTGAGCTGCGGGGTTTCCGCAGTGCAGGTGCGGTTCTCCTTCCTAGGTCAGTGCGGATTCCTACCGTCGGAAAATCCGCACCTCCCGGGTTGACAGTGAAAGTAGCGTAACATAGCCCAAATGTGATTTGGTACATCAACAAGCAACTACAAATGATTTTCGAGCATAGTGTTCATGATGTGCAACCCAACAGCCCATTCTACTGCTCGAGGAAACCAAACACTATGAGAAAGTGGAATAAATAATGAAGAATTTACTCTCCGTGAGTTGCCAATGTAATGCTCACTTGGATAGGTATCTCCATCCCATTCTCCTTGGAGGATCCCATACCCAGTTGGCTTGAAACCATCTTGACAAGCAACTGACCATGCATCGCAGAAGTTGGCAACTTGTTCCTCAGATTCGAATGGGCATATCTTCTTTGGAACAGAGACTGGTGGATGCCGAACATGCTTCTCCTGCTCATGTTGTAGCTGTTGTCGAAGGAAAGTCACCACTTCTGCCTCATGATTGCCAAGAGCAGTTAGATCAATATCATCCTCTAGCTCCTCCAACGAACCAGTGGTTGTTGGAGCTGCTTCCCCAACATTGGAAACAGTCTCTCCTTGCTCCTCGCTTGCGAGTGGTTCTGTATCAATACCCAAGAATTCTTGCAGGATATCCAGAGGTACATCCGCGTAGATATCTTCTTGAACCCCTTTTGTCAGCTGGCCAAGAAAGCGTAAATCCTGGGTATATGCAATGAGCAACCATTATGGTATTTGGTAAATCAATCAGAATATCATACCTGTGGGCTTTGTCCATGGGTGTTGGGCCCACTGATACCATGCGCATTCCATCGACTGATGAAGGATGTGACATCGGAGTTAAGCCCATCAATAAAGAGTAAATGCAGTAACCAAAGGTGATGTGCATTTGACTGATCAAGGCAATGCAGCTCCTCGAGACGAAGTAGGAATGCCTTCCAAGGACGGCCAAATTGCTTTCCCACATCAAGCCACAACCTCTCAATTCGTTGGTTATGTGTTGATCTGCCGGTTTCAAGGTTATAAGTACTGATATCATATACATAGCCTCTTGGTTCACGTACAATCCCCACAGGTATGATCCCCTGTTGGCACCCCGAACAAGAGTCATATAAGTTGCAACTGCCAGATTTTCCCCACCACGATCTCCACGGCAACGGCTGGGACATCCATACTCATTTGTTGCTTCAAGGAAGACCCCAAGTACTGTTGTAGCACGATTGTTATCTGAAGCCTGCATTCCAACAACCTATTTGACTAATACTTAGCGAGGCGTGACATATCTAGAGGTGCGAGAAGGAACTAACCATTCGGTCAAAGCCATCAATAAATCCATGAATGACAAATCCCCAAGGTGCGAGTTTATGGTGGCCATCGTGATGCCACAGATAGTTGGGATACGGCGATGTATAGACCCTTCTTGTGATAGGGTGGTTAGAGCATTGTTCGATGCCAAGTGTATCAACAGTCCGTAGAGCCTCAAGTACCCACTGACGCTGCACACGCAGGCCTTTGTTTTGTAACTCTGCCATTGCCATGCGGTAGCCAGAGCCTGGTTGAGCAACTTTGAACTCATGGACAAGGTCGTTTAATTCGGACATAGTTAGATTGGAAAACTTGTGCTCAATTCCCAAGTCAGAGAGATTCTTGTTGAGGGTTGTGTCGTGACCTACCCCGGGAAGACCTATATCTTTCCCCTTTTTTATACCCTTTTGCCTTAGTCGCTCCGAGTCACGCCTTAAGTCACGTGACCCGTAACCACCGTAACGTAACGACCTTCCGGTAATCTCTCTCTAGCAATGCAGGAGGTTGGAAGGTTAAGTCACGTGACCCGTAACCACGGTAACGTAACAACCTCCCGGTAATCTCTCTCTAGCAATGCAGGAGGTTGGGAGGTCGGGTCACATGACCACGACCTATCACGTGACCCGTAACCACCATAACCACGGTAACGTAACAACCTCCCGGTAATCTCTCTCTAGCAATGCAGGAGGTTGGGAGGTCAGGTCACATGACCACGACTGATCATGTGACCCTAGGATTACAGAGCGGCTCTTATAAGATTCGGAGCCGCGCCAACACCCGGGAGGTTTTACACGTAACCCGAACACCCACACACGTGACTACTTCAAGAGCGCCAGAAAGACCGCCGATGCTGCACGTGTCCTAAGACTGCGGACTACGGACTGCGGACTGCGGACTGCGGATATTTCACGTATATAAGAAAGAGCGAACGCAAGATGATACCCCATCTTGCTTTATCTCGTCTACCACAGCGACTGTAACCTACTTAGCATACGAATACGATTTAGAGACTTAGTACCACAAACAAATACCATTAGAATACAGAACGACCACTCCTTGAGCCAAGAACTCAGAGCCAGAACAGGTCGCGACAGGTTGGACGTGAGATCTCCAAAGCTTTTGCAAGACGAGTTTTCGAGATTTTTCGTTTCCCATTGAACGCCTTGATCAAGATTTCAGGGTTGATAACTTTCCTAGGTTTTCCAACAGCGCCGGACGATATTGACTGAACTGTTTCAACAAATAAAAGTCCAGATTTTGGCCTTGTTTACAATGGGATTAAACCTTTGGGATATGGCAGAAAGTGATTGACATACTCATCACACAACGTCTCAATGGCCACTTCCAGATTCACCACACAGTCCGCCAGCTGCCCCATCACAATGTTCACAAAGTCAGCCTGCAGTCCCAGATTTTCCAGATTTTCTAGCATAGCAAGGCATTCAGTCTCTAGCTGCCCTTTCAGTATTTTCAGTCGTGCAACATCCCCATTATGCAGACGTAGGAGCTGATGAGCTTGCTGGTAGGCTGTCTGAATGAAGCGGTAGGATGATTCAAATGATGGTGGCCAAGCTAGGTATGGTCCAATTGGTGGAGCAGGCAGGGGAGGAAGTAGCAGACAGGAGACTGTATTCATCGCAGGTGTATCTTGGATTCAAAGAACAGGACAGGCGGACCACAAATGACACGGCACAGGTGCACAGACCTTACAATACACGTGACATGCCCTGAACTATTTAAGACCATGTTGGGGTGGTTTTTGACGTAGGTCCCTATTCTGCTGCTCACATTTAGTCGCTCTCTACTTTCTGTTCGTGCACTTCAAAGACTCCATTTTTCCCCATTTTTTTCTTGTCCTTTTTACTGTCTGAAATGGCTCCACACATCGCTAATACCCCACTTAATCCAAGCCCTACCTCAGCCAACCGCCCTTGTTACTTCGAAGGCCTTTGTCCTGAGCGTTGCCCTAACTTCCACCCCAACCCTGATTCTCCACGGCACTGTTTGGACTGTGGTCATCTCATGACTCTCCACACTGCTCCAACTCAACCTGCTCCGAACCCATTTGGACAACGCTGGCTTAGCTCACTGCATTCCTCTCGTGGAAAGCGACTGGTTTCAGCTCCACAACCATCAATCTCAACCTCAGCTGCCCGAACTGAAGCTCTTTCTGGCTTTCGGTCCATACAAGCTACCAACCGTGTGGTTTCAGCTCCCTCAACATCAGCTGCAACTCGCAAGCGCAAGTTGTCTCAGGTTTCAAGGCCAAAGTCTCAGCGCAATCGATTTGGACCTGACGAGCTCACACCTGTGAACGCAATTTACTTTGTTCCTGCAGCGTTCGATAATCTAGTCAAGGTGCGCTTGCTCAAGTCTGAAACTCAGGAGTGTGCAACTAATACTCTAAGATATTTTTAGTTCACGAGCAACACTGGGGCGAACCTGATCAAGGTTGAATGTCCTGCTCCCAATCGAGCTGTGAAGGAGCGGCTAGTTCTTGCTGGGTATGGTCGAGTTTCTAACCCAGATGATGAGGATATCCTGGAGCTCGACCCAACTCTCAGTCCCGAAGGCACTGCAGCATTCCTTGCTGCTCTCTTTCCTGACCCATATCAATCGTATTGCACTCAGAAGAATCATCCGCCCGAATCTGCTGCCCCGGTGGATTGGTGCATCCAGCTTGTCAAGCGTGGCCGAGTTCTAAGGAACAACCGTGGAGAAGTTGAGTTAACAACTCGTATGCTCCTTAGCAATGCCCATATGGATGGAGGTCGGGTTTTATCCAAGGAGATTTATCTCGGTGAGCCATACCTTCGCAATTCCCTGCACAATTCAATTAACAAATCCTTTTCTTTTGCAGGGATTGACGCAGGGCTCCCTTTTCTAGATAAACTGGTCCATGCTGGAGGAAAAGGGAAGGCGAAAGCGACTCAGCAAACTACTGTTAGCAGTAGTGAATCTGATACAGACACTAATGGTAAGCATGTCCGCTTCACGTTATCCAATCTTGTGTGCTGAGGCAATTGTCCATGTGACTCAAAGGTAGAGACACTCGAAGTCCCTCTCCTAAACGACTGAAACGGGTGCTCCGCTCCCGAGTTGCTTCTCCTCCATCCACTACCTTGCCTGGCGTTGATGCGACCACTGTTGCTGATCTACCGACCAACATATCGGAAGTACAGGCTGCTGCTTCCCCTGCACCCACGGCTATTGAGGTCAGCTCCGACTCTGATCTTGAAGAGACCTCGTTTGTACTTTCTCAGACCCTCAACATTTCTAAGTCGGATACTCCGTCCACAGTATCTAACGCTCAGCCTGAGGCTGGTCCTGGTCCTAGTACAGTTGCAAATCGCACTTCTCAACCAAATGCTTTGGTTTTGGGTGGTTGGGGAGATTTTATCGACCCGTTTTCTGAGGATTATTCGATTTAAGGCCTTCATTTAATTTGTTTTCCATTAGTATTTGCTCTACGTTTGCTCCTATCACATCATCCTTACACCCACATTAATCCTGATACATACTGTCGCTTTTTGGTTCACTACACATCTTGATACCACTACAATACCACAACTGTTTAATCTGGTACTGAACGAGTCGATCGCAGTCTGAATTGGTCGACACAAAGATTAGGTCAGGTGACTGTTATGGTCATGTGACTATGTTGTGATGATGTTCAGGGAAGCAACTGCCCTCTCAACCACCACCTCCATTTGCGCTGAATTGGTCTGTTTCGGTCGTAAGACTGGATGGATCTCTACAGTTAGCCGGAGACTCCCCATCTCTACTTCTTCATTTAATTTGTTTCCGCTGTTTGGGGTACACCTCAAGATCCGCACGTGAACTGGTGGGTTTAGCTGGAGTCAGTTCCTCCGATAGGCCAAGAGCAGGTCCTCCTGTGAGGCCACAAGTCTATGACATCTAGGTATGTTACTTTGAGCTGGAGGCCCAGTCCAAGCATTGATGGCTCGCAGCTCAACGTCGACTGTTGGCGCCTCCAAGTACTCAAGCCAGCCGAAGCGGAACAGAAGCGCCGCAATCACCGAGCAAGAGCCAGTTAACCGGTCCCACAGCACTTCGTCAGGCCTCGCGCACCCGCTCCTCAAGTGTCATGGTAGAAGGCCGCCCTATGTTCCAGCATGTTCACTTGGGCAGCGTTGCAACCCCGGCGGACGTCCCTCTCAGCAACCCCATTGGAGCTGCACCACCGTTCGAGACTGCCCCTCGGTTAGCCGAGAAACCTGTCCGTGCGAAACAGAGCCAGCCTAGCCATGGGTCTCCCGAGAGCTTCGAGTTTATGTCGCCCAACGAGGAAGACCTCCAACGGTCCACCTCTGTCGAACAGCGGCAAGCAAATCAACTCAAAAAATCCTAGGTTTCCCATGCTCGCGGCACTCTCCGGTGGGAAGAAACTCAGGCGGCAGATGCACACCACGAGGATGCCTCCCGGCCCGACAAGCCCCGCCGTCGAGAGCACAAACGTCGGTCTCGCGAGCTGCCGGCTGGCACCGGAATCGACCCTCACCGCACTCGAGACGAGGCTCCACATTGAGAGGCACCCACTCCCAACGGCAGCGCCGCAGAAGTGCATCTCCCCCGTGTCAAGAGCGCCGAGCGGGTAGCCCAGAGCGTCGAGACGTCCAGCGGCTTGATCGAAGAAGAGGTTCTTAAGCTCGAGCGCGAGTAAGCCGCCCTAGTTTGTCGTATTCAAGAGGTCCTCGCTGCCGCCGAAGCCGCCGTCAACGCCAATGCCAACGTGGGCCCCAAGTCTACTCAGCCCGAACTGGATCGTGGACATGAACGGGAGCGAGGGCAGAAACCAAAGGTGGCGGAGCCCAAGGTGAAAGTTGAAGCCCGCAAGCAACAGAACAGCGAGGGCGACGTTTTCAAGGCAATGCAGGAGCGGCTCCGCAAAGCGGAGGAGCACAAGCCGAGAGATTTTGCGCGCAAGGCCGAGCAGGCCGCGACTTCTCGACCAGGATACGCCGATTGCATCCCCCATGGCCGTCTGGGACAGACTGGCGACTCGGAACCTACCGAAACCCGTGTTCCAAAAATCTATACTCCCACTCGTGTCCGCACTCCTAGCCCGAGATCCCAGTTGCCAGTCGCTCACGGTAGCCCCTCGTCAATTGATCATCCAACGCTACTCGTGACACATCCCACTGGACACGAGGCCGCATCGTCGATCCTCAAGGCTGTGACACCAGAGCCCGCGCCCAAGCCTCGGCCAACCCCAACCGCCCACTCTGCACCACGTCCTCCTGCAGGCAGACAACGCAATTCTGGATCTGGCTCTACCCTCCATCCCGAACGTCCAAAGTCTGCGGCGCCATCACCAGGGCTAGCCGTGCCACCCCATGTCAATACCTCCACCTCGCCATCTGACGCCAACCATGAGCAGGAGCACTCTCCCATGAACGTCAAGACCCCGCGGGCATCCGGATTCCACCCAGAGCGCACTCCTCGTGCCCCCGCTTGCCCGGTGCCCGAGCCCAGCAGCCAACCCGATATGTCTCCGCCACCTCGTGTCTACGTTTCCCCGAATCAGACTCGCGCTCGCGCCGAGGAAGAGAGCTCAAAGCGGCGAGTCTACGAGGAGGGTCAATGTCGCTATGGGAGCCACCGTTGCCGCCGCCGCTGCCGCGGCCTATGACCGCGCTGGCGGCAAGAAGCGCAGCAAGGAGGCCGAGCTTCAGGCTCAAGAGGAGAGACGCGTTGTGGAGGAACTTCTTGCCAAGGAGCGTCGGCGACAGGAAGACGGACGTCGAGCCCGTGAACGTGCGAAGGAGGCGAGACTCCGGGAAGCCGCCAAGAAGCGGGACCGCGAGGAACGGGCCAGGATCGAGCGTGAGAGACGGGGAAGACAGGAGCAGGAGGAGCGTAAGCGTCGCTGGGCAGAACCGCAATACGAACACGCCCGTCCACCGCTGAGGTCCGAATTCTCCCTCATCGACGCCTGGAACTCGTACGAGCTTTGCTGGTCGGCCCTCGGCGTCGCATCTCCACCCAGCCCATTACCTTTCGTAACATCCCTTGGCCGCTCATGCACGCTCCGTCGAGACCCGAGTCGTTTACCCCGCAAGCGATCGGCGCATTCTTGCTCTCTCCTCTGCACTCCCAAGACAAGTCGCAAGATGAGGCTGAGAAATGCGATGCTCCGTTGGCACTCTGGACAATTTCGAGGGTTGTTGGATGGCCCGCATTGACGAATCAGAACGAGCCAAGGTCAAGGAGGCCGTCAGCGCTGTCACCCGCTCCCCGACCGAACCTATGACAAAACCTGACCCCCACTGAACGACCCCTGTAATACACATCTGCCAGCCCTCGCATGTTGTCTGTCTCATGCCTGTGTATTTGTTTAAGCACTCCCATATGTGTACCCCTACTACTTTGCTCCGTTATCTTTTCCGGACTAAAAACTTGTTCGTTCGTTCGTTCAGAATTGGTCATGGTTTTGATTAATTTCTTTGTATGAAACCGTCTCAATATTCATGTTCATTGCACACACATTTTTGGTCTCTGGTAAACACGGCCCACCACCTTCTAGGCAAATAGTCCCAGCACGTCAACAGTATCATTGGGGAAGACTCCTGAGAATGAATCCCGGAGCTGGAAGGGCTGCTCTGACACGGCTACATTGCAAATTCAATGTTTGTGCCGCGTAGCTCATCAAGAACGCGACGCGTCCCCAATCTCTTAACCACAATATCCCACCCCAAGTTTCACCACCATGCCTCCAAAACCTAAAAAAACCTTCCACAAACATGCCCCGGTAAACGTCGTTGATCGTCTAAAATCCAAAGTTGAAGAACTTGAACACATTGTTCATGCACCGGCATTTTCTCAATTCCGACACTGGATTGTAGATTTTTGTCGGACAATGTCTTCAGTGAGCAACCTCACTTTACTTCTAATGTTTCAGCACAAATAGCCTGACACTTTACTCAGTCCAACTTCTCCCTCGAATCAAAATGGGCCCGCCCGTTGGGTGACATTATCACCCGCCTCAATAATTTTGGTAGTCAGCCTAGAGAAGAAAGGCGTGAGCAACAACGACCTTTATTCATGGAATTCAGCTAGTAAGTCAAGTGTAATATACAATAGAGACAGTAACTGATGTTTTAATAGTATGCTGGTAGCCGTCACTCAGACCGACTCGGAAGGTGCCCAACTTGCATGTGTGACGGGTGCTCTGGAGTATCTCAAGGTACATTATCTCTGCATTAATGATATATTTTGAGCTGAAAAGCGAGTACAGGTTGCAACCAAACCATTCAGCCAATTAGCAAAGGCAGCGTACAAGCGTGAGCTTCGACGTAAGTTTTTTGAAAAATTCATCACAATTTTCCTTCATTTACACATGGTTTTCTATCTAGGCAAGAACTATCTACGACTCCGTCTTAGCCAACTCCAGCCACTTGGAGAGCTACTGAACCTTACCCGACCACTTCAACAGATGAACTTGCTTGAGCTAGAGGCTCTAGCGGACGAGAAGAAGGAGATTCTCAGCAAGTTCAAGTCCATCGACCTGTGTTCCTTGCGGAATGCAACCTGCCGAAAATGTCGAAAGCAAAAACGCAAGTGGAACGGCTCATTTCCCTACAACAAGCATGGTGGAAACGCTATCCCTTTTGTTCCTGGACTTTTTCCACGTGGCAAGGTCCGAATCCGGGACGTTCTACAACACGAGATCAAGTGGATCACCGACGGGACGACTCTTGGCACAGTTCATGACCCTGATTCATCCCAACCCGAGATCGCACTTTTCGTCCATTTCCCTACTCCTGCCGAAATCGATGCCGACACCGAGCTTTACAAAGAGCTTGCGTTGCTCCTACATCTAGGGGCTCTCAATGGAATGCTGTGCAAGAGAAATGGGGCGCATCAAGCAGCAGGTGGATGTGAGTGCCTAGCTTTCGTGACACAAGTATACTTATATTTACTTAATTTTATGGCAGGTGGTATTATGATGGTTCTTGGGTGGCGTTCTGCTGTTTTTGACCCCACCCCATATGGCCTTTACGCCCCACCTCCAGGCATCCAGAAAGATCCAGAGTTGAAGAAGGCGTGGGAGGAGTATGTTCGCAACATCACTCGTATTCGGGTGAGTATTGGAACTACTATTGGAAACAATGCTAATGTTTGTATCATAGGAGATATTCAATATCAAGTTCACGGAGATATTGGCACATAAGGTGGCCTATGAGGCGCAAGCCTTTGTGTCCGACAAAGGTCTGCCAGCGTTTGGCGAAACAACTCCAGATATGTCATGACCTAAATTCGGTCCCATAGGGGCCCTTCTACTGCCCCTGCCTTATGTAGTGGCTGTCTCTATCAGTGTCTGAAGTGTCTGGTAAATAGTCTGAATTCCGAATAAAGGTACTGGTGGAGACAGCCACTACATAAGGCAGGGGCAGTAGAAGGGCCCCTATGGGACCGAATTTAGGTCATGACAAGATATTTCAGTGCGTAATGAGTTTATACCCTCTCATTTTTCATATCTGCCTGTCTGTGCCGTTGTACTGAATGCTGACGTTGTTTGCAGGTGCACAGAGCCAGCCTAGGCTGCAACTTCACGATCTCCTTTCTTGGGTTTTGCAACCAAGCCCACCTGGACAACGATGCCTTCCCCTATGTTTTCAGCATCTACATTTTCGTCGATGACAACGGCAAGCTTGTGACTGATCGTGCTCTGATTGAGGAGTGCATGGAAGGCGGTCACTTTTTGTGGCCAGATATTCACCTAGGTATCGATCCATCGAAGTCCAATGGGGTCGTCATCTTCTTTTGGCGTGGAACCCACGAGCAACACTGTACAATCGAAACCAAGGTCTATCCTGAAACTGGTGTTCGGCGATATGGGACGTCTATTCAGGTCAACAAACGGCTCCTCAACGAAACCATCAAGTACCACCAAGCCTTTGCGGAGTATCAGGTTGAACTTGAGCTATGGGAAGTGCATGGTCGGGATGGTCCAAAGCCAGTGGCGCCTATACAGCCAACGGGCCTTGATATCTGGGCTTAACCACAATGTTTCTGTAATTTAGTGTTGTGCAATCTAGGATACATATCTCCAAAGAAATACTGGTTTAAGCAGGGTTTGGTATACTGCCTAAATGTTAGGCTTAATTGGCAGAAACAAGAATGTTTTGTTTTTTCAGATTTAGTTATGCTTAGGAGATTATACATACGCATAAATGCTTAAAGGCAAATATGACTCTAGTTTTACGGTTCTAGCCTATTAAGCAGCCAGATTTGAGTAGGCATGTTCTTGGGATGCACCAAAAACCACGCATATACTTGAGCATAACCAGTTTAGCTTCAAGGTTACGGAGTCAAATTAACCACCAAAGTTCGTGGGTGGCTACACATTATGCCTATATCAAGGCTTAACCACAAACACATATTCTACTAGTAAATCTACTAGTAAATTTCTGATTTCCGCCTGGCTGTAATATTTTTACAATCCGAGCGCCATACCACCGAAGCACACGACTTGAACTTGTGGCACAGCTTCAACAACGAGCGCCAATCGTACACTTATTGCGGTTTGCAAAACATCGTATCGGACCGGGTTTCAGATACAGCACTGGCTACAAATATTTGGACGCATCATCAAATCCCTTGAGTAGCGATCCTATAGACCAAGAAAATAAACTTGGAAAGCTGGAAAGGAAAATAGTTTTGGAGCACTCGCAAGTCCGAGGGCAGCTAAATAACCGGTCCAAGAATGAATCCGAGCTCGACAGGCCAAGTTCGGCCCTGAGTTTGGACGCAGGGGCGATTTGAGGCTAATC
>WSLM01000393.1:0-18298 GCA_019677335.1 Ceratobasidium sp. UAMH 11750 | reverse complement strand
CCAGCACACTGACTTCTCCCCCGCCAAATAAGGCCGGTCCCACAGCCTGTCGTGTCAACACACTCGCCGTGCCCCCTCCGATTCTCCCCGTTGATGCTGAACCGGTTGTCCGGCATGAGCGTGACTAGAAACAAGGTTAGGTCAAGTGGCGGCGTAGATCCCGAGACTCGTTTGCCAAACCGACCCACCTCCAGAAATGAGCTATTGGTTCCACAGGCAAGCGCGATACGGATTCCATCGAGGGGCGGAGAAAGGGTTCGATGTCGTAGACATATCGCGCGAATTCCATTCATGCTCGCACGAAAACAAGGTAGGTCGGGAGGGAAGGGATCGATTAGAGTTCAAGCCGACCGCAAGTCGCGTTACTCGATGGAGATTCTGATGCGTGTTGTGGGTCGGCCTTGACCAGACGCGGCCACTCTTCAATTTCCTTCGAGACCAACGATAAACCGAAGCTCCCTCGATGTGTCCTGCCAGTCCTACCCGTTTCATTCGATGGGCCAGGGGACGGTTGAATATTTTCGCCCGCTGATAATCCTAGAGAATGTCGAAAAAATATCCAGGTCCTAAGTCACAGTCGAGTAGTTGAGCGGAGAAGCTTCCGTGAAGGGTTGAGCGACACAAAGGGCAGTCGTCGGCTTGGACTAGCAAAGTTTCCAGAGCCAACGCGATCACATTAACCAAGTGTGCGTAGACCAGAGCAAATATCCAGAAGTGGGATGGAGAAAATCCAGTCGCGGCGGAAAAGGCATAGGGGAGCGACGTGGCTGGGAGGCCGTGAATGGGGAGGTCACCATGCAAGGCCAGAAGGAGTTGTGATGGAACTTGCCTCGTTAGATGTTGGCAGGAAAATCTAGCAGTAGATGTTTAGGAATGACTGGCCGCTACAGTTACTTGTGGGACCCTCCACTAGGTCGGAATCCCACCGAGGTCGGTCGTCATGCACGAGATAGCCGTCCAAGGAAGATTCTGAGCCCAAACTAGGTCTGCAACATCTCAAGTATTAGCCGCGAGCTACCCAGCAATCGTAAATTCGCCACATTTGTTGGGAAACGAGCGATTGCGCACCAGGAACTCCAAGCAACTCATCACTCGAACACCAAGGTTTCCGCCACACTCCGCGAGTTGACGCATGGAGAGCGTGCCACATGGAACATAGCGTAGATACAGGCGGCTGAATGAAGTTAGAGGGGAATGTCAAGGAGAACTGGACTTGCGGTCGTTGAGAGGAAGCTCGGCCAGTAACCGATATACATCCACTCTTCCGGTGTCGGACCTCGTGGCTCGTGCATGTACAGCGGCGGATGCATTTCGCTGATCACACTCGCAGCCTCCCCCACACTAGCTCGCCGTGCTCAATTCAACCGTCTCTTACAAGCGCAAGTAATAACCACTATGTCACAGCCGCCTGTTCCACCTGCGGACAGGATCCGCCACCGTATCGAGAGTTCGTTCTTCGCATTATTTAGTGGCCCACTGCCAGCGCTAATAGCCGTTTTCCAGATATCACACTAGCGTCGACGAACTCCAAGTATCCAATCAGTCTGAAAGTGCTTGTGGACAATGTCGAAGTGTTTCGCCTCCCGGAGATCGCGCGCGGTCAGCTCCTGCGTTGGACCGCTATCCCCACTTGGTAAGCTGCGTCAGCAAAATCCTCCCGGGCTCCAGAGCACTGGTTTTGCTCCCTATTTTGTTGGAGCACTCGGGAGAGCACGATAGGCGCTCCTGGGCGCTCCTGGTGCTCCTGAGTGCTCCTGAGCCCAGACTTGTGCTCCGGAGCACTTGAGGGGGGCTCCCACATTATCATGTGCGCTCTAGAACACGGCGCTTACACCCGGGAGGCCAGATGTGGTGCTCGTGAGCGGTCTCCTGCTCTGGAGCTCCCATCCGTTGCTCGCGAGAACCACGTCAAGTAAAAATAAAATGGATTGGTCACACGCTAGTTACAAACTCGTGTCTACAGTATTCAAAGAGTAAACAGACAAACGGTGTCTAGGGTAATGGTAAAGAAAAACTAAACACAAGCATATTGTTCGCAAAGTGTCTGTACGCCCGCGACGCGCGACCTCCTTGAACTCACGCAGTCAAACAATTGCCCGCTGGTGGATGTGAGAGCGGGGGCCAGCCATTCGAGTGCAGGCGGACGTGAACACGAGCGCTCGAGTTGACATTGATCGGGGCCACGGGACCCGCGGGGTATGTTGCGGGTGGGTGACTGAGTGTGGGCGAGGGTGAGTATGAGGACAGAATGCGGGTGTGGGTGAGTAAAGGTGCTCGCAACAGGTGGATGGGCGCAGGCAGGATGCACAAAGAACAGGGTGAGCTGCAGTGACGATGCGGGTGGTGCCAGGTAGCGTGTGTCAGGGCAGCGAGACTCACCTGCTTGAGATCCCGATGTCTGCGTGCGCGCGAGGTTTGGCAGTGAGGGGTGCTGGGGCAGGCCGAGGCGAGAGGGTGAGAGTCGGGAAGTGTGCTTGAACTTGTGGGATCGCTGAGCGGGCAGGAGGCCGATTGTGAGTGGTGGCGGGATCGGTGTGCAACTTAAGGCGAACAAAGCTCCGGATGATGCCGGTACGGGTGGGACCGAGCCAATAAGCGATGTGTGCCTGGGTCTGCTGACCCGGATCACCTCCGGATCGCCGGATCAATGGCCTGCGGGCATCTGTGGCCGAAACGACAAGCCGCCTCTGCCCCCAGCTCTGCCCCCCCTCTGCCCCCGCTGTCCCGAGCCCAGCCGCTCTCCTGCTTGCCTGCATACACTGGCGACCACTGAGCCGCCCCTACCGTTGACTATACTTACACAGGCCTGCTGCAACCACCCAAGAGCTCACCGGCCGATCCGCCCTATCTCGCCACCATCGAGCACGACCCTACCTCGGCCCATGACAGCACCCCTCGCCATGCTACCCCCGGGCCCCCGTCGTCCCGCACTGATCGCCTGCGCCTTGCCGCCCAAGCGGTAAGCCGACTCGTTCAATCACACCCACCCCACCACTCACCGTTTACCTTGTCCATTTTATTATCGGTCCGCACCCTTGCCCGTCCGCGCTCAATCGAACACGTCTACGCCCACTTCTGCTCCGCTCACTCTATGTGCCCCTGTTGCCTGCCTCGTGGCGACCTGACCAGGGTGAATCCGCCCGCCACTTGCTCACCTCTCTTGCCCTTGCCATGCCGCGCCCGCACTCGCACTCACACTTGCACATCTCCACCCTAGCACTGTTTAGTGCCACGACCCGCACGCCCTCACGCTCGCCGCCACCCCTTCTGCTCATACGGCCACCCGCGCTCTCTGCCCGTGCCCATATCGCCCACCTCACAGCAACCATGGCCAAGGTAAGTCGGCCCGCCACGTGACCGTGCCACCTCCGCTCACCACTCCTCCCCTTCGCTGCCATCTATGGTCGCGATGACATACGCCCGCGTCTGCACTTGCACACCCTCGTGCGCCGTTCCGGGCTCGGGCTCGGTCACGCTGGTCGGCCCACTTCCACTCCCACTCGCCCCCAATTCGAGCGGGCGTGCTCCTTCCTCGCCGTGCACTCTTAGTGCCTGTACCCCCAGCTGGCCATCACCTTCCTGCCCGCCTGTGTGCGTTGCCCGCATTCACCCCGTTCACCTACGCTTCGGGGCATGCAGACTGCTCCTGCCCCCCTACTCACTCACCCCACACCTACATCTGATATTGTAATTTGTGTTCATACAATGTATATTACCAGTATAAAAATACATGGATTTATGTTTACTATGTTATTTATTGTCCCGGCGTACCGTTATTAAGCAAATAAGAACCCGTTTGGGGCTCCAGATAATTGTGTCTGTGCTCATGAGCACTCTGTCTAGGCTACCGTAAGATCCCGAGCACCGTCTCGGGCTCCCATAAGATCCGGAGCACCGGTCTTGCGCTCCCGAGAACTGGCGCTCCGGAGAGCTCGTGAGATTGCCTCACGTGCTCATAGCCGTCTGGGATATGGGGGGGTGTCTCCAAGCGCTCCAGCGCTCCGGAGGTCTCATGTGATCCCTGGATCCCTGAGGTATTTTGCTGACGTGCATGGAAGGGCGCTCGGCTGGTCCACTCATTTTCCCGCGATGAACAGCGATGTCTCGAAGGAGTCCGAGGTTACCATTCGAGTACATGAGATGCACAGCTTCGGTCGAAAGCTGCGCGTTGCATCGGTACAATATAGAGTCTCGGCAGTCGAGAGTCAACGTGAGGCAAAGATAGGTGCGCGTCGTGTTGGCTGTTTGGCCGTTCGGCTGGCTGGCTGATCCAAGCAACTCTTTGTATAGACTCAGATAACTCCCAATATACCGCTACCATCGTGTTCCCCGAACCCCAACCCGTGAGTCGACCGGCTGGAGACATATGTATCTGCCACTGATTATCACACAGGAAGGAGCCGCCGCCGCGACGGTTCTCGCGCAGGCGCAGGTCCACGCCGCGGATCCAAAGCGCCGGCCGCTCGACAACCTCGGTCCGACCCGCGACGTGATCAAGACAATTTTGGATTTCGGCACAGCCGTGGCCGAGGTGAGTCTATCCTATCCCGTCTTCGGAGGCCAACCCTCACCATCTGTCGTGCAGCTACATCCCACCGCAAAACACCTGAGTTCACCCGCGATTTTCTGGACGCTATTCAGGCGGGATAGCGAGGGATAACGATGGATAGCGATGGATAATGGTGGGATGGCGCTGAGATAGGGCGAGGGAAAGGCGCGGGAAAGGGATGGGATTATACGCTGTCCTTGCCTATTCTGGACTAAATACTGCCTATTATGGGCAATCCTTCCCTATACAGAACTTTCCCACATATATAATCAGAGCCTCTATTCTTTAACAGTAATGTACATGTCTTAAACAGTCGTCTCGAACACCCAGGCGACTATATGCGTCAATCACCGCGTGTTTCGACGACGACTGGTGTTCTCGAACCCTGCAAAGAAGAATGTTGAAGTGAGCGCGCGGTCAGAAAAGGTTGTGGACGCGAGTACTCGCCCTTTGCCACTCTCCCATCCCCTCCTCGGTCGCACCATGCCGCCGAAACGGAAGGAACCCCAAACTCGTGGGTACCAGCCTACGGACGACGTTCAGGCGCCACCACACCCCAATCCTCGTGGTTGGCAACGTGTTGACGGAGCTGCGGTTGCCCAGGATCAGTAGCAACAACTTGGAGTCTAAAAAACACTCACGCGGCCGGTTTCAAGCCAAAGCGCGGGATAAACTCCCTCCTAAAAAGGCGAGTGAGGGTGACAGTGATCACAGCGATGGCAGCGACAAGGAGCAGGGTGGCAGCGAGGCTGAGGACAGGGGGAGTGAGGGCGATGATGGGAGCGAGGGAGACAAACGTACCGGTGCAGGCAAAGAGAAGGGAAAGTTCCGCGGCTGGGGAGACCTGGACGGCAGCGGCGACGAGGAGCAAGGAAGTTTGCCGGACACAGTGGCCTGTAGTAAGCAGTCGATATTTCTTGGGACAAAGTTACTTACCTCTCCCTCTTGTAGAACCAAAATCCATGGACGAGCTGAAGAAGATGAGCCACACCGAGTTGCTGGCATACATGATGTAAAAAGAAGAGTTTGATAACTCGCGCATCACTGATCTTGGTGAGTTCGGACGTACCTTTGTCCCCATCGAGGGCTAATGGACATAGGCGAGGGTGGGGATGAAGTGGTCGCGAGTCGTGCCTCTGCTGTTGGTCCTAGCAAGCGGGCGAGGTCTCGCACGCCGCCCGTGGTCCAGAAGCGCAAGCGACATATTGAAGAAGTCGAGGATTTATCGGGTGCAGAAGGGAAAGGAGACGAGGGAGCCGGGCCAAAGCGGAAGGATAAGACGTCAAAAGTAAGTAACTTGTGGCATCGGATGATTTAAATGACTAACCTTTATACCAGGGAAAAGGAAAGCAGCGCAACGAGGAAGTTAAAGAATTATTGGATGCGGAGGAGAAGGGGGACGAAGACGAGTTGAAGAGGAAGGACAAGACATTGAAGGTAAGTATCGTGTGGCGTCGGCGGGTTTAAATGACTAACCTTTGACTAGGGAAAGCGCAAGCAACGCACCGAGGAAGTTAAAGAGTTGTCGGACACGGAAGGGAAGGGAGACGAAGAATTGAAGACGGGTCGAAGAGGAAGAATAGGACATTGAAGGTAAGTAACATGCAACGTCGGCGGGTTTAAATGACTAACCTTGATGCTAGGGAAAAGGCAAGCAAGGCAGCAAGGCGGTCGAGGGTGTGGGGTCGGACACGGAAGGGAAGGAAGGGGAAGTTGGGTCGAAGGGGCAGGATCGGGTATTTGATAATGCATTTAAAGTAAGTATTGTACTATTTTCAATTGTTTAACTGACTAACCTTTACACCAGGGCGTTGTACGCAAGGCGTTTTATAGCCTGGAGGGGTGGAAAGACGGGAACTCGGTTGAGCCGACGCAACGAGATGAAGACGGCAAGTCGACTTACTGGCGGGAGACCGTACCAGGGCGTCGAGTCGTGACCCCGGCGTGGGAGGAAGACTTCGACGAGAATTATGAGCAATGGGGGACGGAATACCTGGGCACCTTCCGGCAGCTGGCCAAGAAGGATGCGCATGCACCCCGATTAGCTAAGATGACGGACGCCGATGTTCGTATGCGCCTCAAGGTCAGCCCTTGGACCACATGCGCCAAGGTTGGAAAGGCGAAGGGGAATGGGAGGTTCGAGGAGGCTTGCCAAAAGCACAACTTGCTGTCATTAGAGAACTACTGCCGGACGAATGTGAGTAGTGGTTCATATTTGGGGTAAATTGCTCATCTTTTTACTAGCTTTTGGTGTCTCGTATCAATGCTTGTGTGGGGACGTGTCTCGAAGGAAAGGAGTTCGATTTTCAAGAGGATTGGGTGGGATGAACTGGTTAGAGTCATCAGGCTCGATAGGAGGCGGGGTTGATTCACGCTGCAAGCGTGGATTCCCAGAGCGCTGTAGCAAGTTGACTATGTCAAATGGGGGGATCTCCCCAGTATATGCACCCTCAGAAGACGAAATATTGATAGGATTACCGCTAACAGGCGACAGAGCTAGAGCTAGCGATTCAGAACGTGAAGAAGCCCCAGAAATATCTTCCATAATGGTATCTAGGTAATCATAGCCGTCCAAGTTCTGATTGGCTGGGGAAAGCGGCGCGTGCACAGAAGAGTTTGAGAACAGAGAGTGGTGTGAGTCTTTAGAAGGTTGTCGGGAAGGGCCAGGGGAATCCAGCAGCGCGCTCTCGCTGCAGTTGTTTGCTGGTTCCATTATCCCGTTAGTTGCTCAGTGTATTTTGACCCTGTAAGCTGGGTGAGCGTCCTCCAGCTTGCACTTCTTGCAGTCGCAAGATACTCGGTCTAAGCCTAAGATGCGGTTGAGGCTAATTTTACCCTAATTTACGGTCAGTAAACGCGCCTTCGCGCGCGCCTCGTCTCACTTTTTTTGCCTTTTCCGCCGCCTTCGACAAAGCCGCCTCGTTAAGCATCGTGCTGAAATTAACGTGTATTTCGAAGGTAAAAATACAAAGGTAATTATTAGGGAATTTTGGGGGGAGTGTAGGGAGCGTTATGGCAGTCGTGGGGGTCGTGATTGCCGTGGTGGTGGTCGGGAACAAGCCGACGCGTCGGCTATCCCGCCCTTTCCTGCGCCTTTGGGGAATTTGCAATTCCGACCCCTCGACGAAAACGCCAAGTCCCACCTAGGCGCTTATGCATCCCGATCCTCACCGATCCCACCACAATCCCACGCTATCCCGTACTATCCCTCGCTATTCTCCGTTATCCCCCCAGGACAGTGCCCCGAAAATCAGGGGTGAACTCAGGTGAGTATTAATCACTTCCCAGGATTGTTGGATCCGAATTCTCCCATGCGTCATCCGGGAGATCATTGATGATCCCGGCTCGGGTAGGTCAACTCGCCCGGGTGATTCATTTACCTTCGGTTTTCTTGAGACTGTGACTTTGGATAGTCTAGGTCAGTATAGTGTCTAGCACGGCGAAAGTGTTCTTGCGGCTCCTTCCGGTCCGGTACGATTCTTCCAATTCGGTCGGCCGCCAACGCTGGCCATCGCATCTCCCCCTGGCCTGTGGTAATTGGAACAAAGGCAAGCGTTTGACAGGCGCAGTGTCTGAGGGATGGTGTCGCTCGAGGGGTTTCCTCGGAGCCCGAGTGAGAGCGAATGCGTTATCCTATACAGAGATTACCGAGCCAAATATTCGCCATCAAGGCTAACGGTTATGTGATCCTGAAGCCACACCAGCTGTGCATCGTTTGCGCAGAGGAAAACATCGAAGACTCAGCTTGACGAAAAAGCATGCCTGGCGCTTCCGCTCAACGCTAGACATATGGCCGAGGAGCCCAACTCTGCTAAAGGGTTCGGGTGGTTGAGGCCCGACTTCTTAGGAACAAGGGAGTGCACGCCGACAATCGTCGCATAGGTCTCCAAGAAGTGGTCGACAGGCCCATCCTGCCCCCGCAGTCCCTGCGGCACTGTTAGGTATGCAAAGAAACGTCGTATCTATTGCGTCGCGTGTGAGTTCCCAGTTGTTGGAGAACTCTGTGAGGATATATTTGGTAAGCTGAGAACCTCCGAACTGGAGAAAGACTCACCATCGATGATGTATGATGCAGCACTGGCATCGACATCGTTGTTCATGAAGGAAATCAGCCACTTGCCCATATCAATGAGCGTGCCGAGCGTGGACCAGTGGTCCGCTTGAACACCGGGTCTCAGGTGCATGAGACATGTCGACAAGCGAGGTAGTCTGATAGACAGCCGCAAACGAAGCTGCAGGTTGGGTGTCGGTGTTGACGGTGGGGATAATGGCGACCTCGTTGGGATTCTTGCCCATCATGATTTGACCTTTTTGAGGTGGTCGAAGAACGAGCCGCCGCCGTACAATAGCTGAGATAAATCCGGTTCGCGATAAATTTGGGAACGAAGGGGAGGCGGTAAGAAAAGATAGGCGCACAAGACGAACGGCGGTGATGGACGGCGCCGTTTGAGTTGCGAGCTTGTCCTTGCGATAGTCGGATGCCGTCTATGAGCTGTTGTGTGACGTTGTAGTCCTGGTTCGCCACAACTATTGACCAGATATAGGAGCAACATAATTAGCTCAACTGTTTGTTCCACAAAGAACAGCACGAACGTTTGTCAGAGCCGACGGCATCCGAGCTGTACGCTGATTTATGATATGTTCTCAAATGTCCCCCAGCAGAGCTAGACCTGACATCAGCCAAAAAAAAAATCCTCGATCTTCGACTCAACGGACCTTGCTGTATCCATTACACACCGACACTTGCTTCGACTCTGGCCTAATTGACATCTGGGCGTTGGAGGCGGAGGATGCCGAGGAAAACGAGTGCGGCCTGCGCAACACGAGAAATGCAGATGATGGCAATTAAATAAGAGAATGCGAGGGTGCAGCGGTGAAGTGGTAGGATTAGAAGAGAGCGAACCAAGCGGAGTGATTCGAATAAGAGGCAGAGGTCGTCGAGTCCGGGAAGCGGTTATGAGCTAAGCGCCTACCCAGCCGAAATCAAATTCGGCGCTGCGGAACGTACAGCCGAGCCGACGCCGGAATTTGGACCTCGCCAAACTATACAGAAGAGGTGCCATGCTCAAACCCCTTGGTATCTATCGTATCTCGTCGAGC
This sequence comes from Ceratobasidium sp. UAMH 11750, assembly GCA_019677335.1. Taxonomy (NCBI): domain Eukaryota; kingdom Fungi; phylum Basidiomycota; class Agaricomycetes; order Cantharellales; family Ceratobasidiaceae; genus Ceratobasidium; species Ceratobasidium sp. UAMH 11750. The sequence goes on along the minus strand of WSLM01000393.1, from coordinate 8,649 downwards.
GGCTGCATTTGGCTTCCCAGGCGGGCGCTTCGGCTCCCGCCGGAAGCCAAGGCACCAAGCAACGCCACCGCTCCAGAACATGTTCTCACTCCACACTCGCCGATTTCTCCACGCAACAAAAACGTCTTCAACCTTCGGTCGAATACCTGTGACTCTAAATGTACATATGAAACACCCACTTGTGCCTTGCTGCTATTTCGCACTGAAGGATGCTCAGTGGGATCTAAAATAGACGGTAGAGAAACAAGAGAGCCATTACACGGTGGACCTAGTTTACATCAAGGAGCCGCTTTGGATCGAAACACCGTCCCCACTCCCGTCCTAGCTTAGCATCGCTAAAGTCCAGCTTTATTGAACCAGGATGGGAGATGACTGCATTGTTCCGAAGTCGGAGACGAGTATCACGCAATTCGTGGGGAACCCATATGAGTTGATCCTGCTTGGCGTTAACCACCCACCCTTGCTCGTTCAACGACCAATCATCGAGCAGTACACCGACTAAAGGGTACAAAGACCAAGGACCGGGCGAACAGTTGAAAGGATTGGTGAGTCAGCCGTGCATAGGTATAGAAGCTGAACAAGCATTCTGCATACCTTCGTCTGACTTGCACTCTGTGATCCGACTGGTAGCTGTTTCGGAAATATGAGGGGCATGTTGGGCACGGTGAGAAAGAGGATTTTCGGATTCAGGGGGCGGGGCTGAAAGAGTCGATGAGACTTCAGCTACCGGCTCTTGCATCTCTGCCTGGCGAGTCTCCCAGATGCGGATGGTCTCGTCGCCAGAGCCTGAGACGATGTATGCGCCGTTGGGAGAGTATGCAACTGAGTTGACCCGGCATGTGTGGCCCTCGAGTGGCTGACCTACAGGCTGCCCGGTGTGCGCATCCCAGATCCGGATCGTCTTGTCATCTGAGCCTGAGACGATATATCCGCCATCAGGAGAATATGCTACATCCCGAATTTTGCTACCCGACGATAACACGGCCAATGGTGCCCAATCTCGGATTCTCATTCCACCCCCGGTCACCTTCACGAGGGAATGCGTACCTCGCATATAGTGTTTCGATACTAGCCCTTGCTTCGGCCAGAACAGCAGCATCGAAACATAGATGTGAGGTGTGCTGTCCGCCATAGGGCTTGCAGAGAATGCTGATGCAAATCTCCAAGCCTCATGAGCTAGTCATCAGGAAACTTGGTCATGGGTATATACTGGTATATACCCGGTATATACCCATATACCCAAAAGAGCGACCCCCCCATGTATATATCTGGTATATACCATCTGGAATGTTATATATCTGGTATATACCTGGTATGTATTGGGTATATAGTTACCAGGGATAACTATATACCAGCTATATACCAACCACATACCAACCATGTACCATTGCAGGTGGGTATATACCTGGTATATATCAGCTATATGCCGGGTACAGACCGGGTATATACCAGGCACAAACCGGGTATATACCGGGTATAGACCGGGTACAGACCGGGTATAGACTGGGTATGGACCGGGTATAGACCGGGTATATGCCTGGTATATACCATGCAGATGGATCACACCACAGCTGATTGGCACCACGGCTGGCTGTGAACTGTGCACACATGCACATTGTGTCGTCACGGGGCTCGAATGAATAATAGGCAAACTTATTGGCTTAATTGGTAAATACATTATTCACTATCGAATGGTGTGGCGGGAGGTGAGCTACGGAGGAGACATGGTATGCGTTAACCTCGATTCCGGCGCTGCCCTTTCACTCCCATCATCGACCTGCCGGTGCTCTCGATCACGTGTGTGCTTAGCCTTGGCCCCGTTCGTGGTATCACGCTCCCCTGCCGTGCTCTCTGATCTATGCCGTGACATCGCCCTCTCCCCAACCCTCGGCGAGGTGTCACTTGTCCGGCTCACTTGTTGTCTCTCACCCCTCCTGCTCGCCATCTCCTGGCTGCCCTCACTGCCACGTTGTCCATGTCCGTCTCGATCTGCATGCTTGGTCACCTATGGCTCCAGCGCCACATCGTGTTCTCGGCCCTTGAATGGTGAGCGCGGTGGTTGGATAAGTCGGACTGGGACGACTGACTCGGGATTCGCCCGCTGCTTGGATGGCGAGGTGCAGGTACCCACTGTGTGCACGTGTGTGTGGATGAGACGACTCGTGAGCAGCGTGTGCACATAGCGTAGAGATGACTCACCAGCAACCCCACGTCCCTTGGACCGCAAGGCACGGGGGACGAGAGCTGGACGACGGGCAAGGAGCGGTTAGCAGCCGGGATCGTGACATTTGGCATGGAACTTACCTGCACGTGTCAACCTCAGGAAATTTCCGGGGTGTAATAAAACAAGGGGGATTGACAATGGCGGAATTTCATGTCAATTACACATCACCTACACTGAGGAATTACACGAGAGTAATTCCTTACTATTTACCCCTCACTTACATCGTGGAATTACACTAGGGTAATTCCTTCTTGTTAACGTGCAAACAGCCTCATGGTATTATAGTACCTCAATCCCAAACACAGAAAGTGGGGCATAAAGTGCCACACAAGCATTTGGGGAAACATCTTACGAGAAACATAGAAGAAAGAACAGCAACGGTATGTATTTGACTAGACAAATGATACAGGCAAACAGTACGAAACGGCTGATAACTAGATCTAAGGAAAGATGATCGTTAGCAAATGAAATGGTGGACAGACATGTGAAACTACTTACGTACTAGCTCAGTCGTGCCGTAGCCGAGCGCTGCCAATGAGCCATCAAGAGGTGAGTATAGTAGTTGTAAAAATCGTTGAAGACAAAATCACGGCCAGTATAGGTGGGGCTAGAGACATCGAACCGGCCACCAGGTGTTGACGGCGAGGTAAAGTCCGGTGCAAGGTAACACGCCATGGCGAGGCAAGCCACAGGAACGATCATGGATGCGCGGCACCCGTCGTGGTAAGCGTGGGCAGTCCGATAGAGACAACGAGTGGTAGGGTCAGGTACGAAAGAAGTGAATAGTTCGAGGTAGGCCAGAGGACGGGGATAGAGGTGTTGGAGGTGTGGAGGAAGGGAGAACATGGCACGAACGCGTCCGGCGCGGTAACCTGTGAGTGTCCGGTGGATTAGCAAAGTATTCAACGTGGAGTGTAGTTCCAGCGACTTACGAGGGAGTCCGATAGCGTCGCGATCGACGGCGAAGAGCGCCGTGTCAAACACGCCGGGTGTCTTGACCCGTCCGGCGGCATCGCGCAACACGGGGTGCGCGCGAATTACATCGCGATGACAAGATTGGGTCGGGGAGAAAGGAAGGAGTGGATGGCGGAGGGTGACTTTGTGCCAGACGTGGAAGCGGTCGGAGGGGAGGATGATAAGGTCCTCGCCACGAGACTCGACCTTGGGTAATAAAAAACGTTGTAGCGCCCGGATCAGATCGGCCGCGTGGTATGATGTGATTAGCACGTGCCCGGGGACTCTCGGGACGGTCGGCTGCTTGGCGAGGAACCGAAGTGGTCGGGGATAATATATCTCCGACCTATCGGGCTCCCCCCTCTCGTCCGACTGTACCTCCTTGAGCTCGCCCTCGTCCTCGTCGTCCTCGCCGTCCTCGCCATCCTCGTCGTCCTCGTCGACCTTCTTGACCTCGCCGCTCTTGCTTCCGCCAACGTTGCCCTCGCCAGCACCGCCTTCTGCCTCGTCATCCTCATCGGCATAAATGTCAGTCTTGTCGACCTCAACCTCCTTGCGCTCGCCATAAACCTCCTCGATTATTGTTCTCTGAATCTCCATCGCCTTGATTCGCCTAACGTATCCTACCATCTGCGGCAAGGGCTCCCGGCGGTTCGACATGCGCCATGGAATCTTCACGTAGACGATGTGAAGATGCTCGGGAGTTTCGGTACTAAACCCGTCAGGTACGCCCAATTCGCGGATGTCACCTGGATAATGACCGAGCATATGCAGTTTCGCGATACGATCAAATGCGCTATGTTCTTGGTAGATGTTCATGTCGACAAGGGCATGTTTGGCCTTGTGAAATGCCGCGAGCGCGCTGTCCATCTCGGTGAGTTCGACATCGGTTAGCTGAGCCCCGTGGGCTAGGTACGAAAAGTCGAGGAGTGCACGCATCATGCGCACAAAGTCTCTCGGCACCTGGGCATCAAGTACGACCGGCAAGAACTGCCGCATCATCTCCCGCGACTCACGTCCTCTCCATATCTTCACCGTCGTAACGCCTTTCTTGAAATATCGTAAGTCCGGAGCTCGCGGCATCGACTTGAACCGCCGGTTAAACTCCTCCATCCCCAACAGCTCCTCGGTCCAATCCCGCGCGTGTTCGAACATCCCTTTGTAGAATTGGTGGAGAAGGTCCGGCGCCAGACACCCCCCGATATCGACGTACGGTATGTCGGCCCAGAATGGTTTCACCGGCCTCAAGAGCAGCTTTTTCAGCACCGCCGGCTGTTTCGTCCTCTCGTACTCTCGGAGCGCCTCGAGTGTGGCGTCTTGGTCGCGTAGAGGCGCACTCGCCCTCCCCTGCCCTCGCCCCTTTCGCTTATGCGTACATTTCGGGCATCCGCTCTGGGTCGTGCAGGCGATATCATTCTGCTCAGGCCAGTCCGCGATCCAGGCCACGATGATGGGATATATGCGCCAGAGGGATCCGTCGGCACACCAGGCGAGTAATCTGTCCGACAAGGCGGTCTTGAGCGGCTCGAATACCTTCTCGAGGGACCGATGCAGCAGCTCCGCGTGATACTGCTGGCGGACCTTGTCGGGAAGCCCCACAAAATCGCCCACCGGTAAGTACCCGAGAAGTATCATTGCCCGTTTCGACGGCTTGCGTCGTGTCGCCTTGCTAATGTTCCCTATAGACAAATACACCGGGTGCGCTTTGGGCCCTTTCGGGTTGTTGGTTAGCGTCGTCTCGTCGCTCGCGATTATTAACGGGACAACCGTGCCGTTCTCGTTGTGTATCATATACTTTCACATGTGAGTAACCGGTTTCTACGTCTGCCGTCAAATTTAGTGCTTACCTGCATTCGCCACCACCAGTTTCCACTCCACATCTCATCGTAGACCCGACAGTCTCCATGCTGCGAAGTCCAATGTCGTTCCGGTGCGTATCGCATCCACGGCTTGAAGCGTCTCGCGCCAATCAACTCACGAACCACTTCCAGGACGTCTCAGAAATGGACCGTGTAGGTCCGCCGGTGTGACCCTTCACCGACCGGAACCTCCGCTGTCTTCCACTCGGGCCCCGTAGGGAGTTTGTCGATGTCGCGCAACAACGCGGCATTGTCCTTCCACACGCCCTGGTTCCTATACTGCAAATTGTGAGTATTCTACGTCTGCCTTTGCCTTCAAAATACTCACTAGTGGCCCTCCCAAGTGTATTGACCTCCCGTTCCCAGTTAATCCAGTCGTCATCAGGATATCGGCGGTCTCGAACTTGTCGCGATCCCCAAGTGATCCACACGACCGCAAGTATTCACGCAAGTCCGCCTCATTCCGATTCCGTGTACCAATTGACGCACCTGCCGTAGCGATTGGGAAAGGCTTGACAAACAGCCCATCCCGAACGTACCTGCCGCCGTGCCCCAGATGCGCGCCTCCTGCCACAGGAGGAGCGGGATTTGGGTTCGGGGCGGGCGGCTTCGGCCTAGGTTGCGATGGGCCAGGAACACCGAATGGTTTGATTCGGACTCGTTTCCTTGGCGGTTCGTCCTCCATTTGCTCGTCCGACTCGCTCGTCCGCTTTCTCTTCGATTCGCTCCCCTTCCTGCTGTCGATCGATTGCTGATGTCTAGCCCGGCAGATAGGGCGGAGCTTGATATGACGGTTGCGCCCAGCTGGCGACTTGAGGCAATCCCCACAGTACGGACAAGTAGATCGTTCAGCATTTGAGTGCAAAAAATCTGTCCCGTTGGCCCGAGACAAATAGGGAGGCGTGAGGGCTGCACGGCGCGCAGCGCGTGCAAACATGGTTCTTTCTCTCTGCATTTGTGAGAGCGCTGGAGGCCGTGGGGAGTGCGAGTGCGTATGGGTGCGTACTTCGTATCTTTTCGTCTACTAAGTCATTTCTACTAAATCCGTAATATCGTGTGATCCCGCTCATCACCCGAACGTGCTGACTTTTCCCTACACCCACCGGGCTTGCTTGGGTCGTGTGCCTGGTAACGCGCCACATGCAGCCCGTATTAGGCGATTTCCAGTGCACTGCCGAGTCGGCCGCCGGCCTGTTCAGGTACGTTTGCTGCGCTTTATTTCGAATGGAGCGCTGACGCTTCTGGTAACTGTATTATTCCCTGCTTTTTCGATGCGCTACCGCCGGCTTCGCCTGACACCCCCGGCGCCTATACCATTCATGAGCGACCACGACAGCCCGGCCTCCACACGTCATCCGCCGCTGCCCGCCGCAAGGACTTTGCCCTCACGATTTCTACGGGCCGATGTAAGCGCCCGTCGTAATTCGATCCTTTTCTTTCTTATTTAAATGACCTTGCAGCGAGCGAAAAGACAGCAAAGTCCCATGCCCTCTGTCTCCGCGCATTCGATCACTAAGCACCGCAAATCGTCCAAATCATCCTCGCAACAAGCTAGCTCCCTCCCCGCCCTATCTGTATGTCCACATTTAGGTTTAATGCCGTTATTGACCGACACTTTATTCAAATTTCTCTTTCGCAGCACCGTGCACTTAGCGCTGCCTCGACGTCAAATATTGTGACTGAACTGAGGCGTTCCCAGCGCGCGCGTCGCCCTTCCGCCCACAAACTTGAGTCGGGTACGTCACGCTGTGTTCTCGGCTCTTATACAAACTAACCGAGTGTTAGATGAGTACGAAGCGAGTTCGCGAGGGTCCAGCCGACCACCCAGCCCATCGGGGCGAAAGGGAAACTCCCAGCCCGAGGAGGAATCCCGCGGCGAGCAAGGTAAGCGACCTGGACTCATCAAGCAGCCAGAGCACGAGACTAGGGCAACGAGCTACAGCGGCTCGCCGGGTAAATCTTTCTCGGTTTTTATTCTTACGTGTGACTTCATGTACTGACACTCGCTTTATATAGAACCGTCTCCCGCACCAAGACTCCAACGAGGCAACTCTGGCCTGGCGAACTCGGGTTCACCAGGCGATCCTCTCGGGTCCGTCGACAAAGCGGAAGCGATCTGCCGGGCGTCGGCCTTCCTCGGCTCTGACGCATCCAAATTCCCACCAAGGGCCCTCAGGCAAATCATCGACACGATCAACGCCAAGGAGGCTCAAGAGAGTCCCATGGGACTTGAGGGGGGCAGCGCTCCGGTACGTTTGTTTTATCTCATTCATTCTTCAGCTGAGCAAGGAGACAGGCCGTCTTGCAACCGACCCGAGGAATGGTCCTGGGAGGCGGACACGAGCCACCCACCACCGGAGCTACCGGTACGTAAACATTATTTTACGCTGACACAGACTAACTTAATGTTTGGCCAATAGACCCCACCAACCCGCCGCAAAAGCCAAAACCCAACGGTGCGAAGGGGCGGCTCCCACTAGGCAGGCGGTCTGGAGGGTGGCCGCCTAACGACGATACGGCCACAGAGTCCGAGTCCGAGTCCGAGATCATTGAACTCGGGCCCGGTGACTCGGTCTCACAACGTCTTCCACTCCCGCCAGCCCCTTCGCCTCTTCGTGCAGCTACAATTCCGCCCCAATCCCCAGTGCTCCCAATCTCCCACGCTCCCCACACCGCTAATGAGACGTGTGCAAATCATGTGCAGATGGACCTCGACATCGTCGCCGACGACGAGGCCAGCGCCTCAGACTCGGACACCGCCCACGCACGCAAACGTCTGCGGCCAACAGCGCCTCCTCAGCCAATCCATTCATCCCCACATCGAGCCTCGCATTCCAAGGCTCCATCGACAGCCCCTCACTCTTCGCATTCGGCGTCTACTCGTTCTACACATCCCGCTGTCCCGCACGCCACTCCAACCACGGCCCAAATCCATGGCCCTGCCTCAGTTGCGTCTCCTGGGTCATCGGGTTCTGCACCCATGTCCGATTTGAGCTTCGTGTTGCAATGGGCAGCCCAGCTCGTGACCCAATTGACCCGCCCTGACGGGACCGATACTCGGGGAGCCGGCCTGTCACGTGAAGCTGGTCGGATCGGCCAACCCGAGATGGCGTATGACGTGGTTACCAGGGTGTTGGAGAAGCTCCGTTCGGGCTTCACCACCACCGCACCCCCGCCCAAAGCCAACCCGCGGAAACGTCGGCGGCAGCCAAAGCATACCGACTTCGTTGAGGATGACGCCGAGCTACTCGACGCCGAGGCGGCCCTTGAACTGGGGGAACACGTGGTAAGCGCTTTTTTTTAATGGTTTTTTCCTGTACACTGAAACTCACGCAGTCTTCGCATAAAAAGCCTACTCTTGCTGACTTCCCGGGCTACCCGCGGTGTATCGCATCTGACGCGATCCCAGAGCTCATTGCGGTCGCTTGTACCCAAGGCGCGTATGTTGTGACCTACCCAGGGAAGACCCATATTTTCCTTTATTCTTCAGGACTTAACCGTCACTGTCTAAGCCAGGTCCCACAGTCACGTGATCCGTAACAACCGTAACGTAACACTCCAGCCGGTAAATCTCTCTCTATGTAACCAGCTGGAGCTGGACCTTAGTCAGCA
>WSLM01000391.1:0-18310 GCA_019677335.1 Ceratobasidium sp. UAMH 11750 | reverse complement strand
TTGTTCACGTATGCGTCTCGAGCCCTATGTTTTTAGGCACCGTAGAGCCGCTCACGAAGTAATGCAAGTATTGAGACGAGCCGCATGGTTTATCGCAAACCCTGTCATGGCCACTGTGTGCCCAGGAAGACCTGGATTTCGGGTTTAGTAGAGCCGATAAACCGGATTTGATACAGAAAACCCCAAGGGGGAACACCGGAACAACGAAATTCAGGTGGGGTGGGCATCGATTTTTGGATAAAATCATGAGTGCCTTATGACATCATGGGTTCCAGCCGGAGGGTCAGCTCCAAAATTTGGGATCAGAATACTTAACGTGCGTTCCCCTTCAGGTGGTTTACGCCCAAATGCGTGTTCAGCCAAATCCCGACCCAGATTTTGGGGTTTCTAGGTCCCACAGAGGGCGAGCTCAAACCAGCGGAATCGGAGTGGTACACCGAGTCCCTGGTTCATCGCTAACATCTGGCTATGTAATTGCAACGTTTGGGGCATGAAGAACGAATTCACAATAGTTTTGATCTGGTACGATACGAAGAAAAGTCCAATTGATACGTGAGCAATGGACAATATGGCAGAGAATTGAACGTACACCCTTCCGATTGAACGAAATTTCATCTGCGAAGACTAGCTGATCCGGCGGAAAGGCCTTTATAAGCCGTTGGAACTCTATTCGATCAGCCTTGTAGCGCTCCATTGCACGTTTGCCAAGCTTTTCAAGGTCATGCAACTGGGTGAGCGCCCTTTTTTCTTTTGGCTTGCACGCTGAAACTTACCAGTTTGTACGTTATATCAAGCCTGTCCAAAGTGCGCCAGACAGTGGAAGGATCGACGTCGATGCCGGCAATCGCAGATAATTCTCGATGCAATTCATCCAGAAAGATATCAGGCTGCTGGGTGATTCGATCACATATGTACTGAGCGGATTTTGTAAGTTTCCATATCTCTGTAGTGTCCGGAGATCGTTTTACTTACCCATATCTCTCCTAGCTCTAGTAATCGTAGCCTTCCACGTATACCGTGTCGTTCTGGGGCCCGAAAGGAGCCTGTATGTTCCCAGTACTGCTTGATCAGCGAAGCGTGTGATCTGATAAAGCCGTTACAGCAATAACTAGGTCACGATCAACCCCGAGGGTCAACATACGAATAGCGCATGCACGCAAAGCGTCGGGAGTTGGAGCGGGCATTGTAGTGGGCTCGAAATGTGGCCGTGAGTTCGCTCTCTGCCTCACATTTTATAATTTACATATGCCATGACAATGTAGAGCCGGCTGCCTCGCAGGGTATTTGTTACCCAATCGCTCAAGCCGAGAACTCTACTAAAATCGTACCAAACTGTCCAGTTGCATTTGGTAAAGCATAAAAGGCAATCCTGCAAACAAAACGACGACTTTTGCTTGATTAAATCTTGTGTTATCATCGAGTAATTGGGTTAGGATGGCCAGAGAGTGTTTGAGGCATAAGTCGTTCATTCTGTTATATGTGGATACATCATTAGGTGCGCCTCTGCGCTGCGAATCCAACGGTACAAACACACGCGAGACGAGTATGCGCTCTACGCCGGCGAGTTGGAGCTCGAACAGCTAGTGTTTATTGTTCAGATTTCGTGTGACGTGCAATATGGATGGTCGAATTTGGGTCGTACGTGTCGAGCTCGAACGCAAAAGTGGGTCTGAAATTATGATTAGTTCAGGCTACTTATTTACGTTTATAGGTTCATGGTTGCGTTTGCTCTTTCGTGCGAGGGGTGTGTGGTTGCGGGTCTCGATGGAGGATGCGGGCGGACAGACGTATGTGTCGTTTGTCGGGTATGCGCTCGGATGGATGCAGGCGTTTCCAAAGCCGAAGTCGGTGCTTGTGTAGCATCGGAGGGGTGTATCAGAGGGCGACGAGGTTCTGGGGGATATCAAATAATGGTGAGTATTGTGTTCATTGACCCTCTTGACGTTGAGGACTGACGAATGTGGCAGCGGGATGAAACACCTCTTCCTCCCGCCTGGTTCTTCAGATTACAACCCGACAAAACAAGCCATCTCGCTGATAAAATCAAAGATTGGCGATGCTCAACAATCCCTGGGAGAAGCTGACACCAAGGGGGACACCGAGGCGATTCTGCACCACAACGTGTTTAAGATTGAAAAGGAGCAGGCGCACGAGTGGTTCCGGGAATGTGGTTATGCGTAGTTTGGACTTCTGTTTTCGTCTGAGAATTTTTTTTGGGGGTTGTCTCGCGCAATGCTGATAGGGAGATTGACGAATGCACGACATCCGAGTGGTTGATTGCAGGCTGGAAGGGAGCGTCATCTGACACTGATAACATGTAGATAAGATAACCGCCCGGCCGCGGCAGCCGAGGCGTGCGTCGTTTGGTGTTGTGTAGATCTAGGACTCCACCCCGATCTTGTCTCTCGCTTTCTCTCCCATCGACCACCACCACTCTGTACATTATGTAAATCGAATATGCTATCTGCTATTGGCGTTGCTCGCCAGCGTGCTGTTGTAGGAGCTGCGGCTGTGCCAAGAAGGGGGTATCACGAGAAGGTTATTTCACATTATGAGAGGCCGAGGCCGAATGTGAGTCTCTTGTTTCTTGGCCTGGGACCGCTGACCGTAATGCTACCGATGATAGATCGGGTCGTTGCCGAAGACGGACGCGGACGTTGGAACTGGGCTGGTGCGCCTGCGTGAGTGACAACCGAGGGTGCCCACGTTGTGATCCATGAATAGCTGACACGAGGTGTGTAGGTGCGGCGACGTTATGAACCTTCAGATTCGAGTCGACGAGCAGTAAGTTTTACGTTTCCATTTCTCAATATACCGCTGCTCCGGGCCATCGGGATTACCTCGCAACGCTGACCTCGACGTTCTACAGTGGAATCATATCAGACGTCAAGTTCAAAACCTTAAGGAGTTGGATCGAGAGCTCGTCGCGTTCTCCGAGTCCCTTCCGGCGTTGTACAAACCTGATGGAGGCGAAAAGTTGAGGGAACTGCTCGAGCGGAGGTGACCGAATCACGACCCGAATCGCTCCAAGGATCGAGAATCGACCAGCGGCAGCGTCCATGGCGAGGAGACAGGGGAGGCCACTCGCAGTCCCACAAACGGCCAGCCGAGCAAGTTGGGCGAGGAGCCGGGGGTGTACCCCTTTCTCGTGCTCCATCGATTCAGTATGTTCAGATTGCGCTACACCGGCCGTACGTCTTGCGCATGGGTGAAAAGTAGGTGCATTTCCTTGAACTATCGCTACGATCACTGATTCTTTATGATACGACCCTGCTCGAACTGCCTGCTTTGACCCCGCCCGAATCGACCGCCGTTGTCGAGACGTGTTAGACGTGAAGTTACTTGGCCGGATAACCGCGCCCGTCGCGACCATATGGGCTGTCTGTATCGATTATTTAAGTCCGTATCCCATCTCTGCTCAGCCCGATCAGTGATCACATCCCGACCCACCTTCTAGCTCGACTATGGTTCTCGACGTCGCCCTTTTACTCAACCCGGCCGGTCCGAACGCCGCAGAACTGCGCAGTTACCCTGATGATGTGAGTGTTTCATCGTTCTTATTGCACCGATATTGAAGCCGCCAAGTTTATTCAAATTCATGCTAGCCAATCTGCAAAAGGCGTCGCATCAGCGCGCGAGGTCAAGATTATCCAACTCTTCCGCGCCAAAGCCGACGATGCGCTCCGTCTTCGCTTGCCAATGAAACCCAGGTCGGCCCACAAATGACGTCCCAACCCCCAAACACGATCGTAACCGTCCCACGCCCACCACGCTCGTCCCGAGGCTTCACGATCGATTCACCCTTTCCGATAGACCATTGCCAAGCTCGATTACAGCCGATCCATCCATGTTTGCTCCGCGACCCCGACCAGAACCTATCGAAATTGAGGATTCACCCGAGTCTGAGCCCGCGCCCCCACCAGTACCCACCCCAACTCGTACGGCGCGAGAGGAAATCACACGCCCGATCATGGGCACTCGATTCACGGACAGCTCGATTCCTCCGTTTCGTGCGCCTAAAATCGAGACGTCCAGAGGCGCGTTGGGGCTGGAGGTCTCCTCGCCGAGCGCGAAGCGAGAAACATTTACCTCGGCGTTTACGAGATTCGATGTCCCCACGCCGACTGCTCCCGTTCCGGTCCATGGTGGACGAGTCGCCCCCAGTCCGATTGGGGGTCCTTTGCCTAGCCCAATTGGGCGGAGAGCGCCCAGTCCTATCGGAAGAACAGCGCCCAGTCCGACCGGGCGAATTGCGATCAGTCCGGCCGCGCGGATGGACAGACCACGCACGATGCCCGAGCCCTATTCGGATACCGAGACGGACAAGGACGCCGGCGCGCCCAGTAGTCCTTTGAGCGAGGACGAGACGGTGGATGAGGACGACGAGCGGCGGGTAGGACAAGGGAAGGCGCCCACGAGAATGGATGTCGACGTGCAGGTCCGGCCCGGGAAATCCATCGCCCCAATATCGGTCTCGGAAACTAGCTCGCATCTGTTTCCGCTTCGTACCGGTTCGCGCCCGCCTTAGACCCCGACAACGTACTCGACGCGCGCGGACGCGAGAGTGTTGCACGGCGATATGGAGATAAAACTGTATTCGGACCTGCGTCGCCGTCGACCGGATCTTCTGGGAAGAGGGGACGGGGGATGTCGACTTCGCCCGTGGTCAGGACGAGGAAACTACCCAGCCCGGTGATGCAGACCAAAATGTTGACGTCCCCGGTATCGGTAACGAAACCGCTCCCGTCACCCCCTGTTCCGAAAAAGGCGTCGGTCTCGCCTGTCCAGTCGACAGTTCGGTTGCCAGCTATCCCGGTCGATTCGAGTTCTCGCATCCCACCACTGCCTACACCTATCGAGCCCGAGATCCCCGCCCCCAAGATCCGATGTGTCTGTCGATCGACGCAAGATGACCGCGGTAGGACGATCGTGTGCGAGGGATGCGGTTTCCGACAACACGCGAGGTGTTATGGGTTGGATGGAGAGTGCGAGGTTGGCGGGCGATGGATGTGTGGGCTTTGTGAGGGTGGACCGGGCGGGTGGCGCACGAGGGAGGAGAGGGCCGAGGCGAAGGAGATCAAGGTGGCGAAGGAGGTGAAAGAGGCGATGGAGATGATGGAAGCGGTGGAAACGGTGGAAATGGGCGGGAAGGACCTGGTGAATAATATGGTTGGAACGATTGTGGGTCATGGTTTGGGCGAGGGCGAGGTTGGCAAGGAGGCGGAGGTTGGGAAGGACCGGGTCGAGGTTGGGAAGGAATTGATGGGTGTTGAAGAGATCGGGGAGGAAGGAGCGGAAGGCGGGAAGGCAGTGATGGCAGATCGTGGTACGGCGGACCCTAGGCAGGTTGGACTAGGGGATGAAGGACCGGTTCGGGTGGACGTCGAAATGGAGGAGGCCGGATCGGAGAAGGAGCGGGCGAAGGAGACGGAGACGGAAAAGGACAAGGAGGTACTCGCCGATGCACAACCGGCGATTGTCAAGGTTTGCTAGTATTACCTTCCCTCTCATTCCGCTAACAAACTTCAGCAGAAGAAGGGTCCTCCCGGCAAGTCCAAGGCGCCAGGCGCGGGATCCAAGCTCGGACTTGGCGGGTTCAAGACAAATGCAAAAAACGCCAAGTCCGGCGCTGCAGCGCCGAGCAAGATTATCGCCCCTCCGACGAAATCGCTCACTCCCACCGTCCGTACCGTCCTCGCACCGCCCAAGAGCACCAAGGCGTCGTCCTCGAAATCAGGCCCGCCAAAGTCTGTGCCTGCGTCCAAACCACTCAGCCAGTCGAGTTCCAAGCCACCGAGCCTCACCGGCAAAGTCAAGTCGGTCAAGACCGGGTCGCGCGCATCGTCCATGAACGGGAGCCCGCTGGTTCGGACCCGCCCATTGAGTCCGGAGCCGACGCCATCTGCGCCACCCTCGCCCCGATCGGGATCGCCGTCCATTGCCCCTGGACCCGATGCGATCGCCAAAGAGGTCGAGCGGGCCAAGAGCGTGGAGCCGGTGCCAAAGGTTATCAAAAAAGCGCGTCTCCACCAAGTAATCTGCCTCTGATTGCTACGCGTATGGCGCTTCTGCCGTCTTCGCCGCCTCGCCCACCTACACCTCCTGCCCCTTCCCCTCCGAAATCGACCGCTCCGAGCGCAGATGCCGGAGATGACGATATCGACGCGGCGCTTTGGGCGACCGAATACGATCACATCAGCTCAAATATCGTCGATTCGTCCCTACGCGAGCGTTTGAGGAATTTCGAGCGGGAGCGCTTGGCCAAGCGGGCCGAGGTTGTGGGGGAGAAACCGTCTATCCCTCCCCTCACTCCTTTCACATCCCTCGAACCAGGATTTCTCACGTCGAGTCAACCAACGTCCCTCGTCCGCGTCAAGGAAATCAAACCCCCGCCAAATTAGCATGCCCCGACGTACGGCGTCCTCGCGACGAGCCCGATTCCCAAGGGCGCGCTTGTGCTCGGATACCGTTGCGCGCTCTCGGATGCGCATGCATACATGTCGAACAAGGCCCGCCAGTACGCTTTGCTCGGGACTGGTACCAAATACGTCCGGCTCGTTCCCGCTCCTCTCGATATCTGTTTGGACGCGCGAGTAATGGGCAATGAGGGTCGATTCGTGCGATGCGGCTGCTGGCCAAACGTAGCTGTGCGGTCATTTATGAGCGTCAAGGGTGCGGCGGAAGACGAGGACGAGGAGGAAACGCGATTTGGCGTTTTTGCGTTGCGGGAGCCGGAGCTGGGCGAGGAAATCGTGTTGGGATGGGAATGGTCGGTTGAGCATGTCATCCATAGGCTTGTGCGGTATTCGAAGTTGGGACCGTTGCCGGAGGACAAGGACGTGCTCAAGTACTACAATCCTATATTGGGCTATCAACCAACCTTTTTGGTAGTGGCCCCGACACGAAGCGCCTTTGGGATATCCTCGACCTCCTGCGCTCCCTCTCCATGGCCTGCGCATGCAAACCCGACTCGTCGACATGCGCGCTCTCTTTTGGCCGGATGCTGGTGGAAGATACCGAGTCGGTCGGGCACGCGAGCGATCTCGGCCCACTTATTGGGCACAAACGATATGAACACTGTTTCGAGCCGTCGATGCATGCCGTTTCGACCAAGACGCGCCGTGGCCGAAAGAGCGCGGGCCGAGACCGCAAGGCCCGTCAAGCCGCCGCCTGTCCCATTTCGCTGGTTCCTAAAGTTCCTTCCCCGCCTCCTCCCGTCATTTCTCTCCCCGAGTCAGAACCCAGGCCCGAGCCGAAACGAGAACCTACCCCTATTGCTCCTCCACTGCAAGATCCTACGCCTCCACCATGAGACCCGACGCCCCCGCCTCCGCCTCCTGTGACGACACCGGCCAAGCGCGTGATCGCCCTAGATTTCGACCTGTGCTAGTGTCTCAATCGTCCCTCGCCAAACAAATCATTTACGTTCTGGTCACTCGGCAGCTTGAACCGCAAGCAACTTTCGAGTTTCGGATGGGGTTTTGTTGTGGGTTGGGTGATGGATAGCCCTGGATGAGGTACTACACGTGACTGTGGCCTGTTTTTTCCGGAATATACAATCATTCATGTGCCAGATGAACTAGTTTTGTTATTGTAATACCCCGGGCCCCGCTAGCTTGAACTATCTTATCACTAGAAGTTCGAGTCCAAGCACACAAGTCCAAGCACTACAATAATGAAAAAGGATGCATACATTAACCCAGACTCCTATCTCTGGTCCCGACGATCAGGATCAGCGCATACATCGACCCTCCTCAAACATACTCGTGAGTTGCGCGTGCATGTTAGGGGTATAAAACGACAACTGTGACGCTGCAAGGTATATCAACGAGCGATGTTTTGGGTACGCGTGAGGGGAAGCTAGAAGTTGCGTGTGGATTACTGTAAGCGATGATCGGCTGGTGTTAGGTTTCGGGGTCGTCAGGTCGAATGGGGTGGCTATTATCCCCTCATATAGGCACTCACTTCAGGCTTTAGGACCAGATGGACAACACCCTTGGAGTGGGAGTACTCCATTGCCAAACACATTTCGGTCGCGAGTTGGTGGGTTTCATTTTCACCTAGAACAAAAGAAAAATATCAGTCATATGGGCATAGCAGGTTAGCAAAGCACGCGAGAAACGTAATAGCATAATGGCACGAGACGGCGAGGTTGTCAAACTGCAATTGCTCCCGAGGGGACTTTGCAAACGTAGCGCGCGGCGAGGATGGCCGATTAGCGGCCCAGGTGCCAGGCTGTGCAGTAAACACAAGACGGGTAGAGGATATCACGTGGTTATTTGTTGGTCTGCGTTCGCCTCACCTACTATGACTAAAAAATCTGGAGTTGCTACTAAGAAGCCAAAGTCTAAAAGAGCTCGTGTGATATCTCCAAAAGGATCTAATGGGAATGCAACCGATTCAGACGTTCCAACCCCTCCCCAGAAGCGAATTCGGACAGCTGGAAAGTCCAAAGAGGCGGCTATACCCCCTGCACCAACAGCCAAGCGCGTTCCTGATCTGGAAACTGCCTGGCCTGGTGTATTCACAGATCACACACTACGCGTATTGTCTCTGGGACTTCTAGTTGACTATGGCGTCTTCTATTGCCTCCAGTGCGATCCAAAGGCCAAAGGCGCAACTTATGGCATTCCTATCACCAACATTTCACACCATCTCAAACTCCATGACGTCTCCCCCACCCGCCCAGATGTCAAGGCAGCTCTTGCTCTAATCCCAGAGTATGATTCCTGGGATGGGCAAGATCCCCCTCCAGCGCCTGACCGAATATTACCCCCATTCCCTTTCCTGCCAATCAGGACCGCGGAGAACTCCGACCCTCATTGCCCAGCTGGTTGTTTGGACTGCGATGGCAATGCTCCATATATTTGGGTTACAAATAACAGTCGATCGACGCATTATAAAAAAGTACACCAAAAATCTTCCGTGAAGGATATTCCATACGACGATACGGTGGTCGCTGTTCAATCATTTTATTCCCACACGCGCAACCTTCGTTGGTTTCAAGTCAACACTTCCCTCGTGCAGTCAACAGCCACATATTCTGCCTCCAAAGCCACGGTTGCCCAGAACTACATCACCTCTGTCCGCAGTAATCGTCCCTCCAACAACCCTCTCATGGGTGGTTCAGGTGGCCTGTCGCGCGACAACCCATTCATTCACCGCCAGGGGTGGCCCCAACACCTTGAGGGGAAGAGTGCAAAAGACCTTGTTTCACTTGTTGAACCACCACCAAAGACAGGGGATTGGGGGACTCTGAATGGTGCAGGCTGGGCTCTTTTTCAGGCTTACCAGGACACGATTGGGCTTACTAGCGACCAAGTTCTTCATGGCTGGCTGGATACGGATGCCAAAACTGCCAAGTACACCAAGGCTTTCAAGCAACTGGATGTGTCTTCTGGGGATCATTTCTACTCCGGCATTTTTATTCAATTTGTCTCCCTCATCCTCCGATCTCAGCAACGTCTAGAACTGGATGACTCAAATGAGTCTCTCTATACCCCCAAATTAACCCCAGCTCAGTCCCAGAGTGCAACTACCCTCCTCAAACTCATGCGAAAAGGCAGGGACGTGATGGAGATAAAACTGGCCATGCATTCGCTTGCGTTGACCTGTTTTGCCCCCAAGGATGCTGCCAATATGACCTTCAGCCATGCCAACAACATCGTCAACGTTTTTATCATGCTTAAATGCATTCAACCTGATGGATCATATCGGCCATCGAAAGATCTCCTCAAGGCCACATCTGCGATCCAGTACGCTTTCCGGTCCACACTCCTGTATGAGGCGACCATCCAGGGGAGTGCACCCCAAGCTGATCGTGAATCGTGAGTAAAGAACTAGCAAATGGGCATTAATGGGCAATTCTAATCAGCCTTATAGTATATTTCTGAAATACAAGAAATTTCTG
The DNA here is from genome assembly GCA_019677335.1 of Ceratobasidium sp. UAMH 11750. Taxonomy (NCBI): domain Eukaryota; kingdom Fungi; phylum Basidiomycota; class Agaricomycetes; order Cantharellales; family Ceratobasidiaceae; genus Ceratobasidium; species Ceratobasidium sp. UAMH 11750. The sequence goes on along the minus strand of WSLM01000391.1, from coordinate 8,400 downwards.
GAGACTGACAGTATGGTTACACCCTTTGGGGCATTCAAATCCCTTCGTCGACAGCTATTGGCTGATGCTGCCACAACTTATGGTCTGGGTTTGCTCCATTGGATCGATGAAGAGCATACGGAGTGCACCTTCAAAGGACACACCTTCAAAATCAAGGGCGTCTCGTCTATGGCCCTAGCAATGCTGGATCGTGCGGAAACTATGCTGGAGGAGAAAGTTTGTTTCAAGATCCCACTACCACAGCTTGGCTGGGTCGAGCTGGACCTATCTTTGCTCATTGATGACAAGGGTAACTCATCTTTGGGCTACTCTGTCTGGAATGACACAAGGAACGTGGCGATACAGGCAATGAAGCTTGCACTCCACGAAGCCTTCATCACCCACCCATCCCTCGACGGTCATTTCTGGTCAAAACAGCTCCCAAATGGATTGCCACAGTGGCATGATCACCGTCGCACAGCCTGGTTAGAGGACGTTGGACAGCTTTCCCTTCATCTTCTTGGCTGTACCCACCTCTGGAGTGGCCAAATGCGGCGGGCTACAGAAATACTCACGATGCGTAATCACAACGTCGAAGCTCGGTTGCGCAACCTTATGGCTCATGGTAAAGACCTCATGTTCCACATTGGCTATAGCAAGACTGCCGCAATCACTGGACGGGACCGCATGGACATTCATGGGCTACCTCCCCGCCTCACACGACTTCTCACCATCTACCAGGCCCTAATCCAACCCCTTGCTGTTGAGTGGGTGGGCGACATTTTTGACAAGGAGGACAACCAAAGTGACCCGCAGGAGCTTGAAATGCAGCCTGGTAGCCCCAGCGACACGGACAGTGACTATGAATATGGCACGGACAATGAGGCGGAATCACCCAATAATATCAACTTACAATCCAGCCTTACCACACAGACCACCAGCATCGCATCATCTTCCCGCAACACTAGGGCTTCTGGCCGTACTACTCGTTCAAACCAAACTGCAGTTACTCCTGTCAAACGATCAACTCTGCAACACGAGCTGACGTTTAGTAATTGTGGCCTTCCATTCTCAAATTACATTTTCACCCGATTCCTCCGACAGTTTGCCAAAGAGTTTATAGGTGTTTCTTGGGGAGTGTCTCCTTGCCGGCACCTCTGGACCGCAATTCAACGTGATATCCTCTGGATTGAATTCGAGAAGGATGACGATATTGAAGAGAAGTTGGAAGATTGGCAAGCAGGTCATACGACGAAGCTGGCTCGTCGTTTTTATGCAGTACGGGATGGCGACTGGAACTTATCAAACTCCGATACCATCAGCAAATACATGGAGATTAGTAGGGTGTTTCATGCATGGCTGAATGGGGAAGCAAGGCCTCGGAAGGAGACGTGAGTGGATGGTAATGCTTGTGTATAATATGGCATACTGACTTTTCTTTGACCTTAGTGTGGGCCGAAAACTGTTGGATCAGGTCAGTTTACTACAAGCAAAGGTGGAGGAACAATCTGAAGTTATCTCGGAACTGAGGTCTGAGGTCCAAGGCTTGACCGATAGTGTCACTGATTTGAAGAGTATGCTCTCTGCGTTTTTGCAAGCTAATAAGAATGCGCTTACGTAGAAAATATCCAAGAATGTAATCTAGCAGGGTGCTTGTCGTGCAATTAATAGTTGTCCCTAATGGATGCCTGAAACGATCGTCCTCCCACCCTGATTGGCGATCTTTTTGTATTATAATTCATATATTCACCTGGGTGGTGGCACCGGCTCACGTTCGGAGAATCAGCCCAGTCTCTATGCCTCGGCCGCTGGTATATACATAGCTGGAAATTGATAGCCTTGGATTCAGGAGAACTGCGCTCATTGCCTGACCCTATCACTAAGCGGGCCCGCACGATATGCCCAGAGCAGCAACTCAATAACAACTCTATCCCAATACAATTTACCCTCGCGCCCATCTTGCCTTTTCACCCTCCCTCATTTCCGAGATGTCCCCATCGAGCAAGGGGACCAACTCCGACTTTCACATTTAAATGCCTGCATTCATTTCATTGGTACACATCCGTGCGGCCTTGGTCGTTTCCACGACCCACTCCGGTCGCATATAATCGTACCTGTGCAAGCTGTCAATCGCACGCCAATCACTGAGAGCGAGATTACAATCCCATGTGACCGAGAAAAAACTCACTTGGAGAATAGACCGGTGATGTGGACGGTCGAGGGTGAGACGGGTGTTTCGTCGTTGTCTCGAAACGGAAATGAGAGGAGTTCGGTGAAGAGATTGAGTGTGAGAAGTCCGCCTTCGTGAGAAGGTATTGAAGTAAATCAGCTTCTTACCGTTTGGAAGCGGTATACTGGGCTCAGTCGGAATGCTACATGCTCGAAAGATAGAAGAGTAAAAGTCGCTGGGGTACAGACGACGATAATATTCAGTTTATATAGATGAACAGACGGGTAAACCAGGCATATAGCCCACATGGTACACTATCGGGTAGCTAAGCGCATACATGTGGAGATAAGCAAGCGAACGGTTAAGCAAGGAAATAACACGTGAAACGGGCGAGTTCAATAGAAGGTTTAGGGAGTATATCGGCGTAACAATCTACAAGGGCAAGCGCATTGAGAGCATTGCATGTATTGAATCTGGGGACTCGGTCGAGCTTGATGATATGCAGTCGTGTCCATTCAAAAATGGGGCCCAAAAGGTCATGCTCCACAGGTAAAGAGGATGGCCAGTAACGGATTGTTAAATCCAACAGCAGGCCGTAACATATATCATTACTATTATAATCCAACTTGGTGTTATACGCAGAAGACTGCTCCCCAGCCTACTTACGGGTCTGAGTCGACATACCACTGGGATAGCGCAGAGTTGGCCAAGATTCTGGAACAAACGAATGGAGAACAGGGCTGACTCGAATTAATTGTCATGCAGACGCGGATTGATCATCCGCACCAAGCACGACCAAGCTGCAAATGTTTGAGGTCGTGGCGGGATGTTCGATGCGGTATTTCATAAAGAGATATGGGGGGTCGTAGGCCTGCCGTGAAATAAGGGGTAAATAGTTAACTAGACAGAACGCACTGCACCGCTTTAACTGCATTTTCATGCCCACTAGATTTCAATTGTTTCGACATTCGGTCCGGACGTCATTGGATTACCAGATTGGGTTACGGGTAGAGACGTGCCAAGTCACGTGCCCCGTCCCGGTTTCCTACGGTAACCAACATGTTGGGAGCCGGAGCAGGCGCAAGGAGGCTATTACGTCGCGGTCTGATTCATCAGATCTGCTGTTTTGGCTGGACTACGCGGTGTGATCACACGTTGTGGGCCTTTCCGCCATACGTGGGGGTCCACAAAAATCGCACGTACTTGCCTTTTCCGGCAGGCGCATCCTTTCTTCCCCCAACAACATGCTCTAATCGATCTAGGCCTGGAACACAGCCCACCGCCGGGTTTTCTCACTCTCTACTACCGTGCCCCTCACTCTTTGTTGTTATCTCTCTTTTTTCTGGACTCGCTATGGTTCTGCTCACAATCATACTCTCTGTTGCCTCAGGCGCGCTGGATACTTGTGCTGGCTCTTACACTCCCACCCGCCTCGCCTTTCCCTCCAATCTTTACGCGTATCCCCAGCTCTTGGTTCGGTAGCCAACCAACTGTCTCTCACGGTAACTCGGACCGCGCTGATACGCAGAAGATCTTGCAACTAGGACGCATCGCAATGCCTCGTCTATTGTCCTCTTAGAGTCCGTCACAACGTCCATCTGGGAGGTGGCTAGAAAACGGGAAACATGTATGTTGTATATTCCTTCGTTACCCACGCTCGCCTTGCTGAGTACAATAGCCGTTTAGTCACTACCCGAGCGTGCTTCCGATGGACTCACCGAGGTCCAGCATATAGAAGTCTGGCTTATCTACACTGCCCGCCCTCTTATCCTCGCTGGCGTCATATGCCACGTTGTTACTCCGTTCGTCTTCGTCGGTATCCTCGGTTATCCCACCATTCGCCAACGCCGCAAGCAAGACCTCTCATGCTCCCGCATTCGCACTCGCTACTCCCGAGCCCGGGACACCGATACCGAAAATGAAACACCCGACCGCGTTCACGCTAAGCTAGACACAAATCCCTCCAAGAGCGTTTGGTGTACCCTCGACAACAGAGCGCCATGATAAGCGAGACACAACCGATCCCGAACGCCTCCGATTCGACACGTCTTCACGTCCTCAAACAAGCCTCGCCGATGCAGGGCGTGAACTCACTCCTCCGCGTATACATCACCATCTCAAACCAACGAGAGTTGATTCTTCGGCTAGCCGATTCGACCACGCGCTGAGGTGCTGCTGTCGAGAACTCTACATAGAACGTTGGCCGAAATGTTCCACCCGCACCGCACTCTTAGGCATCTAGCTGGTCGATGGAGAGCGGTTGGACTGGACCTGGGGGAGTGCCGAGTATCGGAGACGAGGATTTCGGGGAGGACTTGGACGAGTCGCTGCTTTCGGAGGACGGAAAGCACCAGGCGAGCGATTTAATGGATTGAAATCGCGAATTGTTGTACGCACTCGACACTCGACCCATCGATTTCACGTTTGGATCGTTCAAACCCAGTCCTCCGCTGTTTGGAACCATCAAGAGTAAAGACTTTGAGGTCGATTCAGTCCTTGACCAACCCACATCGACCATTACATCCCTCCCTCGCTATCCTCAGTGCCAATCTCTCCAACTAAACGACGAACGCGAAGCGATCGAACCCACCCGACGACTCACGGATGACGCTGACCGATTCGAGCGAAGAGCCACGGGCAACATACCCTCGATTTTGGGACCCACGACCCTCGACCCTCGCTCCGCCAGCACTACCAGTGCGGAAAGTCCACCCTCTCGAGGTCTAGCCGAACCAAACGACACAGTCGAACCCCTTCCTCAGTCCTGCCCATTCGGCCTAGGACGATGCGCGCGGTCCAAGCTATTAGCCCCGCGTCGACGGCTAGCGGCTAGATTTCCCCAGTCCGACCAAGTTGGTGGCGCCGTGGTTGGAGAGGCTGGACTCGCTACGCAAGATTGGGGCGTCTGCCGAGGAGACGAAGAACTCGCCTTGGTGGAGAGTGCGCTCTCGGTTGGCCTCGACCAATAAATACTTCTTCACTCTTAGTTGCTCGGAGTCCTATCGGATATAACGAGCAACGGTCCCCCAACAATTCGCGCTGGAATTTTCGATTTCGCAGGGTACCATGTCTCCCACTGGGCTCAGCAGGGTGTCGAGGCGGACGTACAAATGGACTTTGATCAAAATGCGAACGTCCAGGCACTCAAACAGGCGTAGACGACCCTCTAATCTTGATCACTGCAAGAAAGGTACAGCGTCTCGGGTTCTAACACAACACCCTCGGATTCCTTCACCTGAGCTGCGCAGCCTGACACAGAGACTCAAGCTCCTTGGCCTTCCAAGGTTGGAAGACCCGGGTACGGATGAGGAGCAAGAGAAGGAAGTTAGTCATGAGGTCGAGCGCGAACGGCAGATTGAGCGGCCACCCAAGTCACAACCGGCCACACATATTGTTCACGAAGATGTACGGCGCTTTGCTCAAACCGGTTCTATTTCCCCCAAATCGACTGGAATCGTCTCTCTCTTCCGTCCACTACATTCCTCTGGTCTCCTTCAGCTCGGCACTTGGTCTTTGAAGCTTCGGGCTAGCCTGGATTTTTGCAGAACTCTCGAGGTCTCCACAGCCAGCCAACTGAGCGAGTATATGCGTCCCGTGAACTGGATCCTCTCCGGACGGGATGGCAACTTGGTTGTTCTCAGCCCATACGAGGTCGACCAGCTCCTTCCCGACATCCGAAACAGCGGGTCAGTGCAGCTCCACGTTTTCGCTCCACGGGTCATCCAGTCAATGCTGTCGTTCTCTGACTTGCGCTTTTACTCGACACCATCCCCAGCATTATCATACTCTCGCCCGCCCGATGCGACTGTCCTGCTGCAGCTCGGTTTGTTCTCTAGGCAGCTCTACTTTGACGATTACAGCCAGTACCGTGCGCTGTGCGCGTTCCTAGGAGTCTTTATTGGGACTGAAGCCAATCGTGAGGCAGCAGGTATTCAAGTCCAGAGTGATGGTTTTGTCGCAGCGCCTAGTCGAGAAAAGCTTGCAAATCATCTACCCGAGTACCTTGATTGCGGGTTCTCAAGCAGCCCGGTCAGCGCGTTGAAAGATCTTGTCGGGTATCGGAGGGAAGGGACGGAGTTTTTGCGAACGCACTTGGGCAAGTTGTTGCATGCTCGGCAGCTAACACCAAATGATTTCTAGTTCTGGTGAGTAAATTGCTCGATTCTATATTTGTTTATGCTTATCGTGTGAATAGGGGAGGTCATGGATGGGTATCTGCAATTTTGTATATCTCATCCCGAACACCCAATCTGACCGTGAAATGTCCATGAAATGTACAATAGAAGCCAATATCTTGTTTGGTCTGTTATCTAGATAGTATACATGTTCTTCATCTCCGAAATGCGCGATCTCGTTTGCCCACACTCCAACGCAAAATTTCGCCGGATTTCGATACTCAAATTCGGTTTTGAACCCAAGTCGCTAGTAGGTGCCGCGTTTCGAGCCTTCAATTGTCAAACGACGAAGCAGATTCAATGCATTCCCACCAGTCGCGCCCAGAACGAGGTGTACTTAATTACTACAAAACTCACCGCAGCCACAAATGTAGCTAGCCACTTGATTGTGTGCCTCCACTCAGACAACCTCAAGTCCTACTCAATGTCGCAACGGTCAAAATATTGCCAGTTTAATCTAGTCTAATGGCGGTATAAATCTGGTAATGAAATACAGGTGATGGCAAACATAAATATTGTTGTTGATCACACTGGGATGAGAACCCCCCAATGAACGCTTGCGGCCGGTATCAAAACATGCAGGCAAATAGCACCTTAGTCCAATTCCTCAATACACACTACAGATACACCCGGAGTCGTGTTATAAACCAGCACTTGGAAGTCGTTCACAACCTAAAAATCCAAATCGTAAACCCAGGAACACACATCAAGGGAAAGGCTCACATATTCTTTGCCTGCAAACATGATATCGGCGCCCTTGAGGTAACAGCTGGTCTTGCCAGGGTGCGTTCCACCCCAATAAAACGCCCGAGCAAGGAACAATGGTGATCCGTCGTGTTCGTGCCCTCCCTCGACGAGGGTTCCACCGTTGAATGTCCTCACGTAGAAAGGATAGGTCGCAGTTTCCCATCGTACGGCCGATTCGTCCGCGACGAGGACTTCGTAAAACTCAATCGAGTAGAAGAAACAAGGGGATTGGGTCAGCGATTTGTGTTGTAGGTGTTGTAGAAACTTCATGTAAATAGTAGAATATGCTGGAATGAATGAGTCAATAATCGAGTCAAGTGTATGCGCAGTATATGCGCAGTCAATGGTTCGTATGACTCGATGGGAGTTACAGGGTTTAAATAGGGGTGCTGGCGCACCCTCTCGTACCCATCTTTCACTCTCACACACATTCTTTTGTATCCTTCTTTTATATACGATTTAATATATATTTTGTTTCTACAGGTGTAAGATGTTTCGTACCTCGAGTTCCTTGCCGTCGTACCCAAACATCGCGCCTTTCTTGAAGTGTTGGCCAGCTTTTCCGAAGTCTATCCCCATTTAGTATGGCCAGAATCAATTGGTGGTGGAATAAACGCGACTCACGAACACCTCCGCGATTCAATGTTCGGCGGACGTAAAGCGGACTTCTGTCGATATCTACTCCACACACCAACGCGCCCTTTGGGATTTCGGTTCCGTGCGTGAATACCCACGAAACAGGCCAGCTATAGAAGGTAAAGCTGAGAGCAAGGCAAGTGGTGGGATAGGGACAACGTACCTCGGCCCTTTCTCGTAGTAAAGTCGTGATCACTGTTCTGCATTCTGGATCCACGTCTAGTAATGTTTGTTAGCAAAAATTATGACTGCGTTGACGGCAAGACACACCTGGAATCCAACGTTCAGCACGTCTAGGTGTCTATCTCTCACGACTTGAACCGAATGAACCAAAGCCGCGACCGCTTTTGAGACAGTGTGTGCAACCTAACCCGCAAACACGATTAGCGGCTGGATTAACCAAAAACGAAAGGCGGAATGGGACATACGGTAACCACTTGGCCGACATGCAGTGCGAGAGTCGAGGCGGCAGCCTGAACGTTTCGCAAGAACAGGAATGGGTGCAAATTAGCGTCCGCCATTCATGTTCAGATATCGAGGCGTGAAAAACGCACCGCAGCGAGTATCAACTGTTCCGCCATGCTATAATGTGATGTGCGAGGGGGGGGGGGCAGGAAGGGGTGCAAACTCCCCCCGTGATCAGGGCGCGGATTTACGCCCAAAAATGGCCAGCCAGGAGGCCAGAGCATGCCC
>WSLM01000390.1:0-10632 GCA_019677335.1 Ceratobasidium sp. UAMH 11750 | reverse complement strand
CCCCCCCCCCCCCCCCCCCCCCCCCCCCCCCCACCCCCCCCCCCCCCCCCCCCCCCGCGCCCCGCGGGGCCCGCCGGGCCCCCCCGCTTGTTCCAGCCTCAAGCTGGGGTGCTCAAAATGTCTGCTGTCTAAGGAGCAATATTGATATTAGTCGAATGGCGGGTATATTACAGGTGAGGCAATCGAGTAATGTATTTGGCCGTTTGGTTAATGAACACTCCTTCGAACACGCGTAGCGCCTGGCTTGTATATAGCACTAGCTTGGCTCACGGTTTTGTATCAGTGATATGCACATCATTGATACTGGAGCCAAACAATAGGTTCCTGCAAGGGCGTCGACTATGCGTCCTCCTTTGGCGGAGCAACATAGTCTTTAGACAAGTCGATTCCTTGCAAGTGGGTATTCGTAATCTTGACTGGACGCTGGCGTGGAGCGCTCTTTTTCCCTTTTTTCTTTTGGGTGCCTGTAGTCTTTGCAGATGATTCGGTGGCCGTGATTTGCAGACCCTCTGGGTAACGTTGATAAGTGGGAGGAGCAAGGTAAACGTGTTTAGTAAGTGAACCTGTGGATGATTTATTGTGTGCGCACCTGATTCCAATGATTTGAGCATATCTGCTTCAGGCGGAACCACCAACTCATGCCAGAGTTTGCAAAATTCTAGTGTAAACAAAGTGAATCCTTGGGACTAGCCGCCAGAACGATTCAACTCACCATCGTCGACCTTTTTCCCACCCTGTTCCGGCGTGAGATCGTTGCGGAACACCATTTTCATGTGGTCATCGCGTGCAGAGCGAGTCACAAGTACCAATCCCTCCTTTTCAAGCTCTTCAACAGCCTGAACTGCGCCGGGCCACGATTCTCGCAATGCTTTGATCGAGATTCCTGCCCCACCGCGTGCATGTCTAGTCACCTCACCCAAGACGGTGTGTTTGTCCTTGACTTGAAAATCGGGCTACACGCGTCAAATAGGAATATAGTTCAGTAGTGGAATGATCCCTGGGCAGTCTGAGTGTGCTCACACGCCAAGTGTATAGCTTCAGCCGGGGGTCGAATACAACCCTCTCATGTTCATTGAGCGCTTTGATCAAAATGGGGTCATGTTCTACGTCAGGAACACCAGCGTGTGCGCCCAAATCTTCGAGCCGGATGGGCCCTTTTCTTTCCTATTCAGAGCGATGAGGTATGTGTTGGTGGCATGTCGAGTGGCTTACTCGTAGTGCGGCGATGAGGTATGAAAGCTGAGTTCCTTTTTGCGTTCCACTACCTGTGTCCTTGGGTTGTGAAAACACCTCGGCTGCAGTAGATTGTGTCAGAAACTCGGTCGTGGCAACACAGCAGACGCACTCGTTTTCACTCGTTTTTTCGGATCCTTGCTTTGTGACGCGGAACTTGAACCCGCAGAGGGCAGGGAAATGCCCTTGTGTGGTGTATTGGCACGCGAAGCGACTCCTGGTCGCAGAGGGAAGGAGGAGGGACCAGACGACATGGTGGTTAAGTGCAGCACGTGGAAAGTATAGCGTAAGCCTGAAAGCGTGATCGGTGCCGCCGGTCCCTTTTCAGACCATCACAGTCTGTTGCAGGTACGTATATCAAGGCAGTGCTTGGGCGGTGGTTTCTAAGTAACGCGTCTATGGTAGTTCAACTAGAATGCCGAGGGAGAGCCAAATCCAAGGAGAAGTAGGCGAATCACCCCCGGTTCCTAACGCGTCTACCCCAACCCCCACGCGAACTTCAAGTACAAGCACCCACAGCCGAGGGAAGTCACTAAACGACAAGGCAATTTCGATCCGCGCCGTGCGTTCAAATACAAAGCAACCCCATGGAGACCGACCCTCGTCCTCAACCAGCAAGTCGAAGAGCTCAAAGTCTCAGGCTGACCCGCGTACAGCACCGCAAAAACCTCTTGTCAATCCATACATTTACCAGATGGCAAAGGTTACGCTAGCATCGCCTACAGTACGTTTTTCGCGTTTTAATTCTACGTTTTTCATTTACGCTTTACAACAGATGATGCACTGGTCGCGTGCGCCAGTGTCTGGGTCGCTCCCATCGCGTCATCTGAGAGCACACAGTATGACTCTTGTCGACAGCGTTATATGGATATTTGGGGGAACAGACGAGTCGGACTCTCGAGACGATATATATACGCTTGATACAGGTTAGTCGGCTGGTTTCGGCTGAGTCGTGACTTACCTCTTTGGCAGAAACTTTTGTCTGGGGCAAGCCAAAGCCACAAGGAGACTTACCTCCCCCGAGCCGCGCACATACCGCCACACTTGTACAGAACAGATATATTTTCATCGTCGGGGGTGGCCAAGACTTTGTGTATTACAACACGGTGTGAGTCGGTCGCTTCTTTCCGTTGAAACTGGCTCTGAGTGATCCGCCAGATACATATTTGACACCATCACACACCGATGGACTCGGCCTGACATCCAAGGGGAGAAGCCTATTGCGCGCAGAGCGCACACCGCGTGCCTTCACAATGGGCGCCTCTTCATCTTTGGGGGCAAGTTGCCGCACGGTTTGTCTTTGTCCCCCGCCTCACGAAGTCTGGTTACAGGTGGGAACGGGACGGTGGCCCTTAACGACGTTTGGGCAATGGACGTTACAGTTCCATTTGATAAGTTACGATGGGAACAAATTAAACCCCGGGAAGGCGCGGTACCGAGTCCCAGGGGGTACCATACCTCGAATTTGGTAGGAAACGTAATGGTGATCATTGGAGGGTCGGATGGTAGGGATTGTTACTCAGATATTTGGGTTATGGATCTCGGTGCGTTTCTGTTCCATTAATTTGTTACATGGTGGAGGCTGATCGCAACAATGTGTAGATACGGGTCTTTGGAAAGAAGTTATTACGGATGAAAAATACTCGTGCATGTTCCACTCTTCTACGCAAGTGGGATCGTATCTGTTTGTTCTGGGGGGACACAATGGGGTGTCGTTTGTATCGGACTTGGTACTTTTTAACCTTGGTGTGTTGTTCCCTTGCTTATTTTGCCGAGTATTTATGTTGGACCGGGCGGATAGTAACATTGCAGTACGAATCGCGAGCATGCGCCGGGCGCACGTTCCCAGCCCGAGGATATCATGGCGCGGTTCTCGCCGACTCGAGGCTAGTTGTCACGGTTCGTTAATGCACTCTCGTGTTATGACCGTCGCCCCTTAAATTAAACTGTCTTCTCGAATAGGGCGGGTTTGACGGCGAGGGGGTGTTTGACGACGTCTCAGTCCTCGACCTCGCTGCGCTGGCTTACCTTCCTCAGGTCACGCGGTTTGGTATTATTATCGATGAGCAAGGGGTATATGTTGAGGATGAGGGGGCCGAGTATCAGGAGGACGGATATGTTGATTAGGTTAATTGGAGAAAGGGGCAAATCGGGTTATCATGCTTTGTTGTTTGGAGGCTCCCATTAATGTACTACCACATTGTATATATACTTTCAATAGTCCAAAGGAGGCGCAAACAATATTTATCGAGGTATAAACCAAACAGGACAGTATCGTACACAAGCCGAGGGTGGGAGACCAAATAATCGTTAACAAGAGGAAAAAGCCGGGAGAACAAGGACACGAATGAGGACACAGTCCGCAGCCAATTTCTAAATCACAAATCCACCGACTCACGAGTAACGATACTGGGATCCGAGAGGTCAATCACTTCGACTTCATCTTTGGTGACCTCCTGGGCAATCAACTTCTGGGGGCTTATCCCCTTGGTCGTGGACTGAGGGACGTTGGTCGGCAACTCGATCAACCCAGGCGATCCATTGGCCGCAACACGGCTCCGGATAATGGGCCCAGACACAGAGCGGCTGTAGCCAACCCGAGTACGCGCCGCCTCAGCAACCTTCCGGTTCTCCTCTTCCATCCTCTCGAAACTCTTTGCCAACTCGAGCACAGACGTGGTTCGCGTGAGTTTCTTCCGGGGCACGCGTGGAGGCTCGACGGGCCGGGAAGGGGAAACATGTTGTAGCGTCGGCAAGTTCAATTTCGGCTCTACGCGTTTTTGGCGTTTCGGTCGGGCGGGGGTTGGTCGAGCCGGCGTGGGGACATGATTCAAGGTTGGGAAACTCGGTTGTTCATCTTCGTCGGTATGCGTAAGGTCAATTGGATTGCGGGATACGGGTTTAAGTTTTGGAAAACCCACGGTGGGCTCTGTAACCTGGGCATGGGAGCGGCCGCCAATAATGGAGCTGAGAGAGCCGATGAGCCTGGAGAAGGTGGTCGAAGGCGTAGCGGATCTGGTTTGGTCGGGTTGGAGACTTGACTTATCGGATACAGTCAGGTTCGGAGGGTTAACGATGGTGCGCAACACCTGAACCCGTTGGTGCGCGACGGTAGTTTGGGTGCTTCGGCGCTTGGGGCTACGTTTGGGACTGTGCCGCTCCGGGATGGAAGGCCTGTTTGACGAAGCCGCGCCCTGACCAAGATCCTCATCTTCAGATACGTTCTCGTCCTCGTCCACCGACGCCGAGACGTGTCCATCCGATTCTTCCCCAGGGACATCTCGAACCGGACTTGCTAAAAGCTGCGTCGCCGCGGCTCGCGAAGGGGCAGGAAGCTCGGCTAGAGCCGCGGGCAACACCCTTTGTCCAGATAGATCTTCCCCTGGACCCTCGCTGGTGGCGCGAGGCCGGGTCATGTCCGCGAGGACGGCGGAAAAGCTTGGATCGCTGAGTGCTGTACTCTTCCAGGTTCCGTCCTTCTTGTGTCGCTCCTTGATAATCAGATATACCGCACGCCCGGTAATTTCAGACCTGTATTCAAGTAAATTATCCCGTCAATACATTAAAAAAGTCTTGGACTTGCCTGGCCCATTCTCCTTCCAGTTTAATTCCGTGTGCTTCTTCCTCTATGAACCGGTCCACGACAGCGTGTACGTTGACCATCATCAGATCCAGCTCTTCGCGGGACGATAATCCTCTAGAAAGCGCCTGCGACTTTTGCACGCGTCGAAGATAGTGTGCGAGCATCCTCCAGTCGTGATCGGCCCATGGCCTTGGTTTCAGTTGCCGCCGGGAAGGAGGCTCCCAGTCTTCGTACCTGGACGCTTCGGCCATCATCTGGGATCTCGAAAGGCCAGTAGTACGATCGCCCACAAAGTGACTACGATCGAGAATGCCAGCGCGTTGGGCATCATGGAAATCGCGAGGCCGAGAGAGTGAGCGGGACGTCGATCGAGCGCTGCTACTGGGCGAAGGAGCGTAACGTGTTGTGTCTCGTTGGATATATCCAGTCTACATAAACGTAAGCAATAAATCACATGAAAATGCTCCAATAGCCTACCTGTGATAATATATTCCTTGGCTGCCGCGGGCCGGGAACAAACCCAGTGATCCTGACAGGGGATCGATCAGCTCGCTCCTCCACAACCAATTCTTGTTCCTCGGGTCGTCCATCGGGTCCGGATGAATCGGCTGATACACTAGTCGAGCGACTTCGTTGAACCTGATCCACGAGGGGACGCTCGCCCGACTGGTCGACTTCGGCATCGGAATCGCCATGCTCGCTCGGAGCAAGCCGGCCGCGCAGGATAGGCGTGGCAGAACGTCTGATCGGAGCACGAGAGGGTCCATCAAAGTGCACGCTAGCATCGAAGTCTTGTGGACCAAAACCGTCGGAATGCGGAAGATGAATCGACTGCTTATCCAAGGGGTGATCGCCCAAGACACTGCCTCGCACAATCTGCTCTCCTTCATCATCGGTATCAAGATGGCCTTGCACGGCGGATGTTGAACCGTCACCACCACCAGCACTAGAAGAAGCCAATTTCAGCCCTATTCACCCGGTAAAGGGCACCACAATACCTTGTACTGGCACCTATCTGCGACACAGGTGCAACGGCCAAGGATTTCGACGTTTCATTCATATCGGGGCTAGTAGCTGTTGTAGCAGACGCAGGGGCTTCCGGCCAACTGCTAACACTCCGAATCGAGGAGCTACGCAGAACCTCCTGAGCAGCGCTCTCCAATCGCGTGGTCATCTCTCGTGACGAGCCAGTTCGGGAAACGTCTTGAGAATGATTAGATCGATTCCAGGCTTGTTCCCGCATCTTGAGAATGTCTGAAAGCTTCCGCCCCTTTACGCGTCCGCTGAAACTCTGTCGATTCGCACTAGGACTTGAAGGACCATCGTCTTGTTCATCGTCGTTGTCGCCAATACCAGAGACTCTAATAGCCCGAGGCGTAGACAACCGCTCGGTGCGTAAGCTCCTGTCTGGGCTACTCATCGCAACCACGACTGAGCTATCCACAGACATATCACGACGTTGCGCAGGAGCGGGTGGTTGAGGGGATTCTGGTACAACCGTCTGTTGGTGCCGTTAATAAAAGTACAAATTCACACCTGTCATTCGCCTACTCACCTCGCGTTCAGGTTCGTCTCTGGCTTTTCCTTTGGCAGAATAGGGAATTCTGTCGGCGAGAGCTTCACTCGAGTTTCCATCCAAATCTGAAGGACCGGTCGGTAATGGACTGGAATCCCCGCCCTGGTTGAGACGCCCAAACGAAGATAGCCGGTCGCCTCGAACATATGGGGTTGATTGCGCATAGGACCCAAAGCGCCGGAAGGAAGGTTCAAAGCGGGATCCAAGCTCAGAGTCAGGCGTAAACTCAAACGCGTGGTGCGGCGTAGACTGGAAGGCCACTCGAGGGGTAAACGCGTCTAGGGGAGGGGAATGGGGAACACCATCAGGCGGCCCGGCAGTTGAATGTCCCAAAGTTGGTCCTAACGCGTCAATCGCTTCTCCAGCAAAGGGGGTTTCGATATCGTCCTGGGTTGGGCCAGACTCGTGGTTCCCTCCTGACGAAACCTTTCGGAGCCCCGACTTCTTTTGACCCGAGGTTCGCCTCCCCCTTTGAGGCTTCTCGTAATGGAAAGACCCCAGCGACACCGAGCTATCACGTTGAGACTGATCCAACCGGGCAGGCTTTTGAAGGCGTGGAAGAGAATGAGGAACAGAACCGGCGGTTTGTGAGAGGAATCGGCCATGTTCGTCTCTTGACTTTTCGACGGGTAGTTCATGTTCCGAATCCTGGGTAGAAGATGGTTGGTAGGTGGGATCAACCTAAAACCCGACGAAGAATTAAATCGAGTAATACAGCAGCTGACCGGAATGAAACGCACCGACTCCCTCTCGCTACTCCCATATGATCCGCCCTCTAGCCCTGGGGACCGATCCAAGGATGAAGGGTCTGGGGTTGGCTGCTGCAGAGTTGGCCTCTGCTCACCTTTGTTAGGTTCTACCGGGCGCCGCGACTGGAACCCGGTTCCACCAAGACTTGAACGACGCGGAGCGGGTAAGACTACCTCGGCACGCATAGGACTCTTGGTCGTAGCCGTGGATTTTGGCGTAGGCGCGCCTTGGCGCGTAGATGAACCTCTTCGAGACACAACAGACGAGTCCAGTCGCGATACAGAAGTCGACAAGTCTCTTCGTGGCACCAAAGCCGATGATTCGATTCGCGATGCGGAAGTGGACGCATTTCTTTCTCGCGAAGTCGAGCCAGACGCGTTTCTTGGACGTGATGTTGAACCGGAAATGCTCGGACGACCACGTCTCACGGGGCTCCCTCTTGACGCAGACCGACTTTGTCTTCGCGAACCGATCTCCGACCTTGTCCCAGACGCAGATCTTCTTTGCCCCTCGTCTTGCCCGCGTCCTGTTGATCGGCTCCGTCCCCTCGGTGTAGACGCCAGTCCTTCGTGGTACCCCTGGCCAGCCTCCTCTGCCACCCGCTCCTCCTCGACCTGACCATCCACGTCCTTGTTTCCGCTCTGGCTGGTAATCCTAGGGGTATTCGCAGTGCTAGACCTTCGAGACGCCGCCAAACTAGCCCTCGTTCGAGTTGACACTCGAGATGCATCTGCCCCAGTCGCCGTCAAACACCGCTCCTCACTCAAAGCCAGAATACACCCACCGATATCTCCACTCTGATCTCCATCCTCATCTCCGCTTTCAGACCCAGACCCAGATCGAGCACCCCGCTTCCCACTCGACCTTGGCGTCCACCGTACATGCAACGTGGTCGCCGAGCGTTGAGACGGCGTGACAGTGCGTTTTGACGTAGATTTCGTGCGAGGCGTGAGTCTCCTGCTCTTGTTGCCCGGAGTAGTAGCGGCCTTGTTTCGACCCCTAGGTGTACTCCTGCTACTCGGGGTTGTAGTAGTCCGGGAGGTGTTGGCGCGAGAGGGTTGACTAGGGCTCTCGTACACCGGCGCACTCGCAAGTGGGTCATCGCTTTGCTCCCCTTCGCTCTCATGGTCCTGCCATTCCTCCACGTTTCCCTCTCCCCCATCCCTTTCTCCTCCCGCTTGCCCTTCAACCTCGTCACTCTGCTCTTCCTCTTCCTCCTCTCCAACAACACTCAAACCGCCCACATCGCTCTCTAAACTGGCTCTCAACCTAGCCTCGGCCTCGGCCTGCGCTGCTGCTAATCGCGCCTCTTTCCGAGCCTGAGCAGCTGTCAACGTGAGCACCGGGGGAGGGAGCGTCTTGGGTTCCGTCCGGCGGCGCGGGGTGGGGGTAGTTGATTGACCGCGGGGAGTGGCAGAGGTTCGACGCGAAACATTGGGAGATTTGGATTGCCGGCGAGTAGTACCCAAGCGAGAGGACCGACGCGGTGGTGTGGAGATGGAGGCGGCGGACGCGCGAGGTCGCGAACTAGTTGATGACATGCCACGAGGGGCAGGTGAAACCCTTGCTCTCTCTTTCCCATTGTGCATCCCAGCCATTCGGGCAATCGAAGTCTCCGCCCGCTCATTCTCGTCTTCGTCGATATCCGAATACAGTCCCCCGCTCGAGATTTCCAAATCCATCAATCGCGATCCGTCCATGGTGAAATCAAACCCAGTAGTCGACCGAGCACGCGTAGACGGTTGGGGCGAGTCGAGAGCGCCAGGCCCGGTCAGACAGTCCATCGGATCGTCCCCCTCCACATCCTCCTCGGCCACCAAACTCTGACGCGTGACCCTGCGGGGCGTAGGAGTCGTCTCGTGTTGTCCCTCGGCATCGGGAATATAGTCAAAGTCGGGTGGGTGATTGCTCTTTCGTGGCCGTTTACGTGTCGAGGACGGTGGGGCGGGTGAACTCGCGCGCGGCCGCTTCGGAGGTTGGCTCGAGCCCGAATCGTTCGTACGCAGGATTTTACGGGCTTTAGGGTTGGGCGACGTGTGTGATGTGGTAGAAAGCCGCTTCTTCGAGTTCAAAGGCTAAGGTATTGTGTTAGCTATACGTAAGATGTGGAACAAAGACAACTCACCTCTTCCTCAGCGGGCGGGGCCCTATTCAATAGAGGTCCAGTGGCAGCACCGACAACCTGCTTCCCCCTGGACTTTAACGTCGGAATCCTAGAGCGCGGAGCCAGAGCAGTCGACGGCATCCTAGTCGTGGTTCAATAAAAGGAACAAAATCAAATACCGTGTTGCCGGTCAACACATCACGTGAGTCGCCGTGAGCTCCCTGAATGCGTTCACCGCAAACAAACCTTGATTCAGCCAACGATTCGGCCTCCCCATGAGGCGGTTAAAGCAATTTCCGGAAGGTGGCAAATTATCGACATGACACTTTTGGCTGGTCTGTATCATGAAAAAAAAAGTAAGCTTGAACCACTCCAAGATGCCCGACGTGTACTCTGGATGGACAATCGTACGCTGCTTTTCGGTTTTACTTTTTACCAGCCTCTTCACTGACGTCACTTGACCAGGCCCCTGCTGAGCTTGAACGCTGGCGGATGAGCGCCCATTGTCCTGACAAGTTGAAATCCCGTCCGTACACGCCGGGAGACGTCTCCGCGTTGCACGCGCTGCTCGACGGGTTTTTGAACGACTTGGGAGTGCACCAATACGTGTTTCCGGAGATCGTCCATCGGCCGGTGGTAAGTTTTCCCCTCACCCGCTCTTCCTCCAGTCACTAAACCGACGTTATCCCTTTTTGTCCCTAATCTTGTTTTTCATCCCTTTTTCGCGCTCTTATAGGACCCAGCGGCCATAAAGCCAGAACCTGGCGAGCGTGTCATCATATTTGCTCGACGGCACAACGATGACCCGACGCCGTTGCTTGAAAACGACTTTGATAGGTCTGTCAAGACGTATCTCGATCGAGCGGGCTTTACCGGCCTATCGCCGTGGCAGAACATCAAATGGGACGACGAAGGGGTCGTTTTTCTTTAGCATGGGAGCTCATGTAGAAAGGTCCGCGTTGAAGAAGCCCGGAAAGATTATCGGTAAAATGGACCGGTTAATTTCTATTTCAAACATCATCATAGCATATCATAAACGCTCGATATACGCTTACTGTATCTCCAACTCTCCTGTGTCGTCGGGTCATGATCTCAGCCTTGTATTTATGTATTGCTTGTTCCGTGATCAAATTAGAGAGCGTGCACTATGGGATCTGGCATGGCCATCGACTCCCATTGACCAGACACGCCCCACGTGACCGAATTCATCTGGGTTCTCAGAATCTGATTCTAGCGCACGCGAGCTCGGCGATGAATACCCGGACCCTCCCCGGGTAGGCAGTCCGCATTCTGGTACAAGTGTTCTATTCCAAACGTTCCGATTATCCCACTTGGCGGGTTGGAATACGCGACTCCGGCCCAACCCATTTCACCTCGTCAGGCACA
>WSLM01000389.1:0-12489 GCA_019677335.1 Ceratobasidium sp. UAMH 11750 | reverse complement strand
GCGAGACCTGTATCTCGCATTCCAAGCTTTATTTGTCCGACATGACCGTCAAGGCGGGGATACGGTTGACAAGCTCAAGAAACGAGTTGATACGGCCGGGGCAAAGCATTTGGGGATTATCAATTCTATAGGGGCGCTCCAAGGTGCGTTTGCTACCGCATATGATCCGTAAACACAAAAGTTGACACGGTATGATAGGACCCGCTCAGTCTAAAGCGCAGGACGAGGCGGACAAGCTGCGTGCGTCGATCGAGAAGGACCAGGCACAAATCCACGCACTATTAGCGCGGAGGATATTCATCCAATACTGGTATGTCCTTTTCTAATTCCCCTTTTTTCGCCCCGCACTATATTAATCAGGTTTTGATACGAACAGCATGTGGTACGAGCTCCGTGTTGTTCTCCATAACCGAGAAAACGCTCTGCTATCTCTGGCAGTGCAAAACTTGGCACGAGACGAGAGCGAGTTTTCGGGTCGAACGCACGCGACTTGGGCAGCGCTTGCCGAGGAAGTGGAGAATATGCCGTACGAGTAACAGGCGACTCGGAGGTAGGAGGGCAATAGATTGGATGGGTTGTACTTGATTAGGGCCACGTGCGATACAATACCAGTGTAATGTTGATAATGACCCAGGCACGTTCGTTCTCAGAATCCGCAGCTGAGGAGATTCAACGGGGGTTGAGATTGATCAGAGATGTTACAAATATAGTCGTTGTTTAGACGACCGGTGTTAAATATAAAACAAGAGGTAGTCCACGGGCAAGAAGTACAAAAACTAGGGTGGAGATATGATGGGTGGGAAACCAATAAGAAACGGGAACGAGGGGAGGTATGAAAGGGGCTGG
Source organism: Ceratobasidium sp. UAMH 11750 (assembly GCA_019677335.1). NCBI lineage: Eukaryota > Fungi > Basidiomycota > Agaricomycetes > Cantharellales > Ceratobasidiaceae > Ceratobasidium > Ceratobasidium sp. UAMH 11750. The sequence continues at coordinate 11,643 of WSLM01000389.1, read as the reverse complement.
GGCGTTTACAAGCTCTTGACGGCTTTCGGGTCGAGTGGCATGCCTGAGAAACTTCGGATTAGCCGAATACACACACAAGATATTCAAGGGAACTCACCAGAGGGATCAATTCCATTAGCAGCCAAATACCGCTTATGCCGAATAAACCGCGCCTCGTCAAATCTGTCCTTATCATCAACACCCATCCCGCGCCTAGTAGCTACACACTCACCCAACGCCTTCCTCGGACATAATCCTCTTGACCTCTTCCGCTCCAGCCTCGTCCAATCCCTGCCTCGAATCCCCGCCCATAATGTTCAGGCTTTCGATATCGAAATGGGCAGAGGTGAGTCCGGCGTTGGCTTGGTCCTCGAAAGATGAGAGGGGCATATAGTGTTGCATTCGGGAGGGAAGGCGGGGTGCAATGGATCGGCGGTGGTAGTACGCAACTATAATCGTATTTCAGGCCAGAATTAGCTCGCAAGTCGCCAGGATAATGTGACGGGTGGAACTCACCGAGCAGCACAAGAATTAGGAAGGACGCAAAGGAAAGGAAGTAGTACATTTTTGCCTGCATAGCGGTAGGTCAGAGCGCGGTAGTGTGGGGATGTGGAAAGAGAACATACTGAGCTGGCTGGAGTTGAGGTATTATGGATGTGGCGGTTGGCTGTGGGATCGTCGGCTGACGTGATGAGGTGATCCGTCGAGTCACGTGAGAACAAGCGCCCGAGGAGGGCGGTGCATATAGACTGTGCGACAGTGGGAGTTTTTGCTAGTATGCCCCAACAGGCGACGGCAAAAATAAGTGCGGAATAGGCTGAGCCCGACCCAGAGGCACCTTCGGAGACAGTGGGCTCTGCACCCCCTTGCGTCCATCAGTAAACATAGCCGCTAGTGTGGCTTATCGACTGGATTTGTACCAGATACCAACTGAACCGTATATAGCTCTTTTGAATGCCGAAACTCCTTTCCTTTTTTCATCATATTCTGGGTAGGATGGAAAAGACAACTGTGAATCATATGCACATTAACAATTTAGGACTAGTGAGAGGTTATACGATCAACGTAAAAACGAGGGGAACAGAAACATTCTGGGCCATTAAATACGGAAAGGGGCGGTGCGATGCAGACACAATTACGTGATATTAAAACCTCATGGATCTACCGTTGATATGCTGCCTTGTATCGCACACTGCTGCGGGGATGAGCATGCGGATACGTGTTCTTTGTGAGACATCGCCGCGTACAGGAGCGCTATCCAGAGTATCAGGTTGACCACGTAATGTATGATCAAGTGAACGCCCTGGTCTACCCAAGGTTCAGTTGGTACGCCGCGAAGTTCGAGGAAAGTCCCGATTATAAGCAAAAATGTGGCGAGTCCTGAGACGACTAGTAAGGCATTGCGGGTAGTAGGGTGAATGGTGTTTGTGTGGGTGGTGGTCTTTCCCAAGAAATAGGTGCCCTGGTCGTTGCTGGAACGTTCAGATTCGTGTGGTGTGCGGGGTAGAGTTATTGTGATGATTATTAGAGCAAGATTGCCGAGTAAGCTGTGTAGGAGTGCTACTGCAAAGCACGTCTTGGCCGTCTCACTCGACGATGCGGCGATGAACGACAGTGCGCTAACGACAGACAGCGCCGGAAGCTGGGCAAATCAGCTACACCTCGGCCGCTCCATCTACAAGTACAGAATTACTTACTATTACCACACACTCTCGAGAAAACCATAGACTACTGGCAAAGTTTAAGACCATGAGCAATTTTAGGACGGATGCAGTTATACAGAGTGATGCTGGCAGAAAAGAAGGCGCGGGGCTTGTGCGCCAAGCGAATCATATATAAACCCAGAGGAGTCAGCTGATCGGCGCTCAACCTCGAAAGGCATGCCCGTCTGTGGGACGGAAGAGCTCATGAACACAGCATTGGCTCACTTGGGGTCTGGTCCGTCAGCGCTGGTTGTGGAGCGGGATTTGACGATTACTATACTGCTGGTTACACAGATTCGAACGACCAGAATTCGACTTTCCAGGTCGAAACCTGATATCACGATACGGAATAGAGCACCGCACCAATATTCCGTACAGTTGAGGTAGCTTATGTTTGGCAAGGACTCGCTATTTCGACTACCCTTCTCCAGAGCATAGCATAGCAGCGTCTGGAGGTATTTGGAAGGGTTTAGAAATACTAGGTGACGAATTGGTCGGCTTGGATAAAACTCCGTGGAGGAGCTGTTAGAATGATGTACACGGAAGCTTTTGCTTGACTAGATCTTGATCCACCATGTACGCAACTCATTTTCTATCCCCGAAGGTATGGAATTGAATAACACAACCTGGAGCCACGGTTAGCCTAGGCTTGCACGACTGGGTGATAACGTGGCTCTCTCGACAGGTATTGCCTTTTTAGACGGGTCGTGGTGAATAGCGTGCGCTTCGAGACCCCTATGCGTCGAATCGTAGTATAAGATGCATTTGACAATCGGGGGAAACCTGGGTATATGCCTATTCAAGCATCTTTCTAGAAGGTCTGTAGTAACCTTACTGCTTCAAGATCCGCCCAGTGCGCTAATATCGTGATGTATCTGAAGGTTCAAATGAAAGTCAGGTTGGATGGGAGGTTCCTGGGGGTGATCGCTTAAGCCCACTTTACAGGTAGCGTCCCAGTCATTCGCATATGTTCATCTTTCCTAGGACGTGTCGACGATCCTTCAATCCGAGCCGCTGTTAGAATACCGTAGTATTGATCCCATCAATTTCTCGTCGTAAAAATGTTGCAACGCAGTGCTCACGAGTAACTGTATTTGCTCGGAGCACGGTCCCCAAATACGATATCGCATACCCACCTTAATTCCTTGTGAGAAATCATTAACGTGCCTCGGATGAATTCCAATTCTCATCTTCACGTGACCCATAACAGATCTTCCCTCTCCCACGGTCAGTGCCGACAATTACGCTGTGAGTATACCGAGTCGTTTTAGCTACATATGCCTGCGCTGACGCTTCGCCCAGTGCGCACTGAAAATGGATGCATGGGTCCGATGCAAAGCTGCCCAAGCTCAACTCGCCGAGGCTATACAAGCGTTCTCGGATGCCTGCGCAGCACTTGAAGCGGCTATCAACAACTCTCTTGGACAAGCTCTCGACCCTCTCTCGACTCATAATATCATGCTTGACGTGCATGCTTCTCTCCCGGTCTTTACGAACTATTATGAGATTCTGACTCATTCTCGGGCTCTCCTGCGCAGGATATCCAACAGCTCGGCGACGCTTGTGCCTATCAATGCCCTTCCAACGGAAATATTGACATGTGTGTTCTCGTTTGCTATATCAGCCTCGTGTAGCACAAGTAGTGCCAGAACCTATCCAAGGGAATTGCCACCAGGCGCACGCCGGAACCCCCTAGTTTCGATAATGCAAACCAGTTCCCGGTGGCGCCAAATTATACTCAATACTCGATCATTCTGGTCTCATGTAGATGTTTATCCTAGTAGAATTTCTGGCAAGACTTCCTTGCTCTCCGAGTCCAGTTTGGGTGTGTTGCGCTTATCTTCGGGGATTCCTATACACCTGCATTTTAGCCCCCAAAACCCCTGGCTTCGCACAAAAAACCTTGCTGCACTCCTTGACCCTTATTTGCCCAATGTGGTTTCACTTGAATTCGACCCTAAATGTAGCCTCGGGCTCTTTCAAGCGATCTTGGACGTTTATTCCAGCTCGGGTCGGTCTGGGTGTATCAAATCGCTTATTTACCCACGTCGTTATGGAAGGGTCGAATATCGTGACCCAGGTGTGCTCAAATGGCCACCGGGACTTCTAATTGGAATTGTTGAACTCACTCTGGGGAACCTCTCCGAAAGCAACTTGGCTTTGCACCAGATAGCGACCATCTTGGCGAGCACCCCCCGCATTCAAACCCTTCGTCTATATGCAACGTCACTACAGCCTGCCGACGAGAAATACCATCCCACGCCAGCCAACCTGCCAGATCTCCAATTGCTTGACATAAACTGCCACGCGGGTTATTCCGCAACCTGCTTCAAGATATTATCAATCATAGCGCCCGGTTTATCAGGTCTAGATCTCAGATTTGACCTGCCGATACCTCCAGCAGAGTTTATAGCAACCCAATCGTTCCTCCTACGCTCCAATGTCAAATCCTTCACCTGTAGGCTGTATGAAGGCGCGGATACCAACATCCTGAAGCAATGCATCTCTTGCTTACCGTACCTACGTGGGCTGTTTTTGGTATCCTGTCATCACAGTGGGTCTCTCCGAGGATCCGCTGACCCCGTCCCTATCGATTTTCTGCTTTCTCGGTCTGGAAAAGAATATTCTGCATCGTTCCCGACAATAAACGTGATTGGACTAGTTGGATCCAGCGGTTGGAGTGCCGAAGGTGCGGGGCGAATCAAAGAGCTGGTCAGGGCATATCCACTCGATCTACTCGTGTGGGGGAGCGATTATTCTCCCACCAGAACTTACCCCGAGTTAGTTGCCTGGCTGTCTCAACGCGTTAAGCATGTCAACAAGCGAAGGTCCTTTTTTATGGAATCCTGGGCGGAGTGTGACCGGTTTATCCAAAATTGTATATCGTGAATCCCATGTCGAATGAGCTAAAATCTTGTATTCGTCTAGTCAATGTCTGGTTCACCAATGTACGTAACACAATGAAGTGAAGTTCCACAAGGTGAGACGTGGGAAGGAACGGGATATCGAGTTACATGATCCAATCCAATAACCCGCCCAGATTTAACGAAGCTCATGTGGCGTTTCGGACGACCTTTGAAAGCCCTCGAATATGGTTTCATGGGCCACTGTGGACACATTTTAGAGCATATATCCCGGCGTTAACGTGATACTGAACCGGCAGTACACACTAGTACTGAGCTACTTGTGGCACATGCCACGCAGCGCGCCGCCCTACACCTCTTCGAATAATACCTTAGATGAGTTGTTCGATTGATCTAGATGCACAAGGAGGTTCCAACCCATTCGGCGAATGTACTGATAATGGCCGTTTTGGATGCATATACAAGCTCCGAAACCGCCATCGTTATTCAGTGAAGTAATCTTCCAATGCAAACCGTAATAGGCCCAACATCCATATATACTACTTCAGCCACCCAACTCTTTCAGTCGCTTTGTCAACTCTAGCTTGAATCGTTCGATGAACTTGGGATCGCCGCGTAGCTCGACGATGCTAGAGTTATCAGACCGCCGAGGGCTACACAATACTTATGAGGCCTAGGATCCACGGGTATGACCGGGGGTGTGCGACTCACAAACGAACAGCTCGAGCTTGAGCCTGCGGAGCCACTGGCCCACCAGCTCGCAGAATCATAGCTTTCAGTGCTTGACCATCGGGTCCGATTAAATGCCTGGTTCCTAATCAGCATTCTGGAATACACGGCAAGGTAGACAATGTGTGGACCTCACCGATAATATTTCGGGTGTATAGTCATTCCGTCTGTGGTCTCCCTATTGACCTTGGCTTCAATGCCTTGAATCCGTCTCGTGGCAATAGCTACCGCAGAAGGCTCCCCGAGAAGGCTTACAGTAGCTGTATCCGGCGCCCACTCTTCATCCACACGTATCCGAATAGATGTATTGGTCTCTCGCTGAATAGACTCGATCATTGTACCTTCTCGCCCGATAATACCACCGATCGCGTTTTTGGACACCCAAACGAGTGACGGCTTGACGGCGGGAACGGAATGTTCCTCTTGAAGATACTGATAGCACTACTCTCTCGTTTCAGTCAGGTTTGTCTATTACAGCTGACTACTCACTTCGATTAGCTCATCCGCCGCTTGTTCAACGCCAGCACGAGGTCCCTCAATCGATACAGTGGAGGCGTCGGATGAGGATGTTGCGCTATCGCTCTCTCCGTGCGGCTGGTCCTTAGGTGAGGGTCCAAACACGATACAAACGCCGTATCTTTTTTCTAAGCGCTTGGCGTACTTTCCTTGCCGACCTATCAGCTCAGCGTGGTACTCTTGGGGGATATTGATACCCTAGATAAAACACCAGAAATTAGCTATTATATGCGTTTCTCATGGTGCTTACAACTCGATGTTTCTCGACTGGAGTGGGGTGGTGAACAGAGGCTAGTAACGTTTCCATAACATTAGCAGCTTCTTGCGCTCGGTTCCCTGAAATCTTGATGGGGATGGTTGTCACTTGATTACTGTTTTGTCCAGCCGGTTGAAGATCCACCACAGGTTTGTATTTCGAACGCCTTTGACTCGGTACGTCAATTTGAACTTGATAGATCCTGCGAATGTTGTTGATGGTTGCCCCTAATGATTGAGCCAGAGATGGTATAGGCATTGGTGAGCGCGAAAGCAATTTACGTCTCTTCGCACCTCCTGGTCCGACCACAATTCCGACTCTGGTAGTTGGCGCGTGGACAACGAGCGTAGCAGGTTTCGAATATGACATTGCCGAGGAAAGTGAAGTCCGGAACCCGACGTGAATGTGCAAATGTTTAGGCAACCTTCTGCGCAGGCTCAAATCGCCAGCGGGGGAAGGGGAGCTTAGAACAAATTCAGACGGTTGGTTGGGTGGAAGGGTTACAGGGTATAAAATGGGCTGTGAAAGAAGATTCTTGGTTGCACAGCCGGAGCGCTCATCGTTCGAGAGTGTCCAGCAGTTCAGGCGCTTGTGTTTGTACTTTATATTTTGTCCCCTTGATTGGAAATTCTATGGCGATCCACCAACCCAATATGCTCATTCGATGGGCTACCGCATTTTACGCTGTCCTTGAAGCATGGAACATCATAAGAGGCCCGGGAAACCCGTGCCATTGAATACCACTCTCCGATCCCGGCGTGTGGATCATGTCTGCGCTCAAGGAGGGCATAAAGCACCTCCTCAAGGAGGCGGTCCCGTTACCGGGAATTTCGAGCCTTGTGCAGGCTTGTGATTCAGGCGATTCAAACGTGAGTCCATTCTGCGGTTTGCAGTTTAACGGGAGCACTAGGTGCTTATGCCTATCCGACTAGGTCGCCCACAAGGAAGCGGCAATTACGCGACACGTAGAGGATTTGAAAAAGTCGCTCGAGAGGCTAAACACGATCGATCGTACTCGTCAGGTAGAATTCAAAGAGTAAGCTAGAATGTACGTGCTACTAAACCGATGTGAAACTCACATGTTTCAGTCAACTGGACCACCTGATCGAGGATTACCGGAGGAATAATACAAGCACGAATCGTCTTTCCCGACTCGCCAAGGTTGCTGAGACGTTGGAAGCGCTTGACAAGTTAAGCGAGCAAATCACGAGGTCCATTCAAAGCTACACCGTGCGATCAATAGCTGTATGAGTATATTCCGCGAGCGTTGACATTGAGCAGGTTGGCTCAATTGGCGATCATTCCGAAGTGCTGAAGAGCATTGACGACGACCTCAAGTCAACCAAGGCCAACGTGGAAGAGCGCATTTCCAAGAATGAGGTCCAGATGTCGTCTTTTGTTGACATGCTGAAGAATCTGAAGGGGTTACTTAATCAAGCTGCAGAGAGCCTTACAAGTCTCACGCCATCGAGTTTGGCTCAATCCTGGACCGAGTCCAGCTCTTCTAAAATCAATGCGGTAGACTTATCACGCTGCTGCTACAAGACATTGCCTACTCGTTGCCATCACCGTTGGGGAGTCGCCTTCCGTAAATACAGTCAAAATGGCCATAGTTTGGACCCAATGGACTTTCTCGCCAGTGCGTTTTGACCATTATGCCATATGTTCGAGTGACTAACTGAATTGTTACACTAGGTTATATTTCGGCGGTTCATGGCGGACATTCTGGCGATACCAATCATGCGTCACTAGCCGAATTCATTCGCCCCAGCGTCAGGATTCCTAGTGAAATCCCCCCTCGCGATGAGCCTTTCTATCCATACCATAGACTTAGGGGCTGGAGCCCATACTTTACCACCTCCACCGCCAACCAAGGTTGTACCACCCCGAGTAGCTTCGACACTCTCGGTGTGCGCCCGCACCAAGCAAGCCTAACCAACGCCTCGAGCCAAGGCTCTACCAGCTCTCCCGCCAACGAGGGTTGCACCACCCCTCGTCACTTTGACATTTACAACATGTTCTCTCCTCAAATGAGCGCGATCCAGGTTATCGCCAAGTGCTTCCGGAACATGGCTTCGAGCATCCGTGTGGACCCGGATATGCCGATCCATGCCTGGTCGCATAGCTGCGAGCCAATGGCCTCGACCTAGTGAAGCCAGACCTTGTGAGTCTTTGTCTTCAGCTGGCGAATACGGTTGTGACCTTTTAGCTGACGGATGTATCGGTTGGACCCCTTGCACACACAGCACGTAGCGCTGTCTGATTCTCTCTCTCTTTGAGATGGAGCCAAGCTCCTGGGATTCCAACCTTGACGGATGAATTGTACGATCGCGGCCTTTGCGCTGTGATACGGGATTGCCAACCTTGTTGCATTGTTGCTCTCGCCGCCCTCAAGCTGCGATGATTTTCTCGTTGCCGGTGCTCTAACCTGGATGTTTTGTTGCTCTCATAGCTTTAATGCTATGATGATTTCTCTCATGCAACTCTTTTCAGTCCGAGTGGTACGACAGGCAAGCATATACGTGGTCTGCGCAATGCACCCCATGCCAAGGCAATGCCCAACGAACGCTTCTTTTTTCGTGGTGAAATATCCATCAAGAACAAAAGTAAAGCCGCTGGCTCTACGCAGCCGCCAAGCTAATTTATTGGTAATGCATGGCAAACGGATTTGCAATGCGGCAGGTAGCGGTCAAAATTGGTGTAGGGTGGCGTTTTGACAAGCGGGGATTGGGCGCCGCAGCCAGAACGTGTCAGACACGCGACATGAAGCGAAGAGGCTGATGAAGGAAACGAAAATGCGACGAGGGCGGAGTTAACGCAGGGAAAGACATCGGAAACCGGGCCGGATGCAGGGCCGGATGCACTAGAACACACTCAAATGAATGTGCCAAAAGTAGGGAGGCAGCAGAATGAAGTGAAGGAGAGGCGGGGAGGGCGGGGCGGTGACCTACGATAGCATCCGGAGCATCCGACCCGAGCCGATTAGCGGGAGCTGAGTCATCAGGGCGGGCCGCTAGCTCAAGTCGGATGTGTCCACCCTGAAGAGCGCGGTAATGGCCCACCGGCTCTTGGCCAAGTTGTCGACGATCCCCGGCCGCACGCCGTCGGGGCCCCCATCAGCCGCGCGCAGCACCAACGAGTGGAGTGTCACCGACCGCCCGCCTGCGACCATGACGCCCGGACCCCTCCCCGTCGTCCGCAACGACCCGGCCGCCGATATCGACGAGGACTGCATCATCTGCGGCGAGTCGCTCAGCTTTTCATTCCGCCTGCCCGGCGAGAAACCGCATATCGTGCCCGAGTGTGGCCACGCACTGCACGAGGTGAGTCTCCCGTTTGTTGGTCTTTTTTTCTGCTAATTTGATGGCGGTCCAGGCGTGCTTTACTGCGGTCTATGGCCAACTCCCGTCCGCGCGGATGGGTGCGCTCCCGCGCAAGAACCTCGGCGTCTGCGGCGTCTGTCGCAAACCGATCCGCGTCGGCGATGGCGACAGCGCCAAGTCCAACAGTGAGTCGGTCGTTGCCATACACCGCCCCCGCTAATTTCGCCACCAGAGCTCGCCGCGCTGACCGGCATGGGCGACAAAAACGCGGGTGGCGTCTTTCCTGGGAGGGAGAGCACCATCGCCGGTCCATCTCGATACACCCCCACCCCTCGCTCTGCCCCCACGCCCGTCCCCCACGACCCAAACGACGACGACCCGCTCGAGCCCGCCACGACCAATGTGAGCATCCGGTCTGGCGGGAGCGGCGGCAACGCCAACTCGGACTATGTCGTCGCCCCCGCCATCTCGGTCCGGTCCGAGTTTCCCTCGATTACCCGCGTCCACGAGCCGACGCAGAGCATCACATGTCTTATCACTGTCGAGCTCCCTAGTCGTCGGGGAAGTGCGCCCGTTCCAGGCCCTGTCATTTCTGCCACCCCCACCCCGCCACCACGATACGACTCTCCTCCACCCCCTCGACCAGAAGATGTGCCGGGGCCATACAGCTACAATCCTACACCGCCGACCAATCCTCGTTTTGCTCGAGCAGCCGAGGACCTGCAGGTTCGCCTCGTCGATTGGAAGGGTCATCCTATGGGTGCCCTGGGGCCGCTCCAAATGTTTGACGTCCTCAGCGTCCGCCGAGACTCGCTCGTACGCGAGTTCTACGTCTACCTGTTCAAAGAGGCCATCATCTGCGTTCTTGAAGAAAAGAAAAAATCCCTCGGTCGGCTTTTGGCAAGCAGCAACAGCTCTTCATTCGACGCCGCCTCGCTCGCTTCCTCATCGTCCCCTGGATTCGCAAACAAGTCTGTTCTTCGACTCAAGGGCCGGATTTACATCCGCCATATCAAGCGGTTGTTGGACACGAGTGTCGCGGGCGAGCTCAGCCTCACCATCGACATGGAAGACGAGCGACTCGAATCTTTTATTCTCATTTTCCGGGACCGGGCCTCGCTGGAAGAGTGGCGCGCGACGATCCAGAGTTTGGTCAACGCCCAACACACCGGGAGCAATATGGCCATCCACGACTTGGTCGAATTTGGCGGCCCCACGGGTCAACCCGGGCCGAACAAGACCGCCCGAGCGCGAAGCGCAGCCACAACGGCTTCGAGCCTCGGCACCGAGTCGATCCTTAATTCCGGCCCACGCTCGACCGTCAGTTCGTCCTCGTCTGGTCCTTATGGATACACTAAATCGCCTGAGATGCCCCAGCAACAACACTATCTCGGCCCTTCGCCACACGTCTCGCCGCACGTTTCGACCGGACCGTCCAACACACTCCCGCCGCTCCCCCATGCGCCCATGGATCTCATCGCGGTGGTTTCGCTCCCCGCGCCCAACGCACACGCCTCGACAGCCCAGCTCAAGCTCCGCGTCATCCGAACGACACTCGACTTTCTCGTCGCGAGTCTCGGCGCGCGCGACCGTCTTGCCCTCGTCACGTTCCAAGCGGGCAAAAACGGCCGGGTGCGCAAAACACCGTTTTTAAGCCTGGGAAGACCCGGGAGCGTCGCGCGTCTGAGCGGGTTTATCGAATCCACCGCTGCTCGCGCTGGTGAAGAAAATTTCAACGACGGTTCGGACGAGTTTTGGGTCAAGACGGGCAAGGACGAGGTCGTGGATGTCGTCACGGCTGTCAACCATGGTCTGGATTCAGTCTTGCAACGGAAACAAAAGAATCCGATTAGTGGGATGGTGCTCGTGTGCGATGCGGCCGATAGTTCTCGCAAGCCCCAGATGGATTTGCTCATGGCCCGAACCGAGGCTGCTAATCTGCCGATCCACAGCTTTGGATTCGGCCGGTCGCATGATCCCGGCCCGTTGTGGCTCATTAGCAACGCAACGGGCGGATCGTACACGTTTGTCCGGGACTGGTACGAGCTGCGAGACTGCGTAGCCGGATGCGTAGGCGGGATGATGAGCATCGGAGTCATGAACCTCCGAATGCACGCCAAAGTCCTCGACGACGCGCGGTTCAGGATCCGTAAAGTGGCAGGCGTGAGCGGTGCCGTCGTCGCGCGAGACGGGATGAACGTCGACGTCGTCCTCGGCGCACTCCATTTTGGCGAACGCCGCGAACTCGTCGTCGAGCTCGAGCTGGACAACCG
>WSLM01000388.1:8365-18411 GCA_019677335.1 Ceratobasidium sp. UAMH 11750 | reverse complement strand
CCTTTAATGGCCTACCGAGGTCTTTGTCTACTGTGGCCTCGTAGTTTTTTGTCTCCCACTATCTAGCATCAGGCAGGCATAAGTACGCACACATACTGAGACTAGTGCCTCACCCTAGCCTACGATCTCCACACTCGCAGTTTGGGCAGCTCGGTTGACGACCTTGCCGCCTTTGGCGGATTGAATCCCCACACGCACCACGTGTGCCAGACTCGGCGTTGTGTCAATATAAATTCGAGACATAGCCCGAGGTTCGGCTCAAGGCTGAATATTGGGGACTAGTGGTTACTACAAGTCGACGGTTCAATCACAGCACGGTTCATAGTACAATTCCCGCTTTCGACCCCCGAAGATAACCCCCCCTCCACAAAATTCACTCCGATTGAGCACCGGTGTGGAGGAATTTGAATCGACGAACCTTCACGTCGTGCTGTAGCTCCTTGTCAAGATAGGATATCGTGTTTGTTACGAGGGAGGATCGATTGGTACACAAAAACATCGGCCGAGCTTGAACGTGTTGGAAGTACGAGTGTTCGACCAAACCCGTTATCAGCACGTTTAAGCCTCGTGGAGAACCAACTGAGGACTTACGGGCGCAACACGCAACCTATATGCTCGGGGCTGCAAGGCATCCAAGTGATCGTGCATGGACTAGACCTTTTTAAGAGCGAATATATGCAGAATCACCCCCAACCACTGTGGGTCCTGGCGCGCCAACAAGGTGACTTCCAGGTTATCCCTATATGCACATACCTTTTACCCGCAACTGAGCGTCGTGAAATTTGAAATCAACCCAGGGATGATCACGTGCGTGCGGACAATTTGGCGACCTCGAGTTCGTAACCACCACCATACCGATTATGGGCAAACGGAAGACCTCGGAAGACAGCGATGAGAGCGGAGAAGAAGTGAAGGTGCGCCAGTTATCTAGATGCACGCATAGAATGATTTACGTTTCTGGCAGGATCTAGTCGATGTCGACTTTGAATTCTTCGATCCCGCACAAATTGACTACTTAGCCATTAAACGTCTCCTGAACCAGCTGTTCAGCTTGGATTCATCGAATTTCCAAGTCGAAAAACTCACTGAACTCATATTGTCTCAACCTTTGGTTGGTTCGACGGTCAAGACCGACGGGATTGAATCTGATCCTTATGCGCTCTTGAGTGTTATCAACATCAACGTTCACAAGGTAGGTCTCTCCATTGAACGAAGTGGCTTGTCCCTCTCATCAAATATTACAAAGGACCACCCCTCTATCAAAACGATCGTCGCCTATCTATTGGAGAAGGTCGCGCAGAACCCCGTCGCTTCATCTGCCCTGGAGGCGATCCTTTCTCCGCAGGCTTTGGCCTCACCGAGCGGCCACACAGGTCTTATCATCAGCGAGCGATTGATCAACATGCCACCCCAAATCATGCCGCCCATGTACAAGATGCTCCGAGATGAGGTACAGTGGGCTATTGAAGAGGTATGGTTTAGTTGTCTGGCCTGCCCCCACGTTGGGAGTTGACCTCGGATTCTTAGTAGAACGAACCGTACAACTTCGAAAATTTCATTGTCATATCCCGATGTTTCCGATTTAGCGACGAGGAGGAGAATACTCTGGTGGCGAACCAACCTACAAAGAAGCAGAAGCGTAAAGGAGGTGTTCTACGTTCCTATCATGCGGAGGATGAATGCATTGAACAGGTGAGGTGGGAAAGGATCAGAATCCGGGTTTTGCTCATAAGCAACAACAATCCAGGTAGGAACCGTTCAAGCCGACTACGAATTTACCAACAAAATCCCTCGAGAACCGGATTCATTTGGGGTGGACCTCGCTGGACGCGTCATCGTGTTTCCACAGGCAGAGTTCTCCAAACTCGTCTCCATCATGCAAGAGGCTTTTCCACCACGGCGAGCATGAGTTTATGCGCATGGCCGTTTCTCCAATGTATAGAGTGGGGCATACACTATCACCGAGTTTATCGACATGTATGGCATAAAAAGGAGCCCCTTTTCAGCACCGACCACGAAAACCATTGCCAAAAGAAGAGTAGGGTTGAGTTGCGTGTGAGATGCGAGCGCGAGGCAGTAACGGGGCCCAGACTCGTTGAACTGTGCCATCTGGACACGGCCGAGGTGGTACATTCCAAATGCATATAGCTTGTGCCCCCCATGCTCTACACCCAAGGCATGGATGCAACAGCCCGTGTCGTGTGTCTACATTGTAGTCCCGGAGCCAACACATAAGATCAATCACAGAAGTCTTACTCTATTTGAGGTGTTTGTTCTGGGTGTAGATACTCGGAATTCCCACCGCTAGGAATCGTACACTTTGTTGGAGAGATCGAGGGTGGTTTCCTATCCGTCACGTGCTGAACACTGCAATCTCGTCGACTTAGCGCCCAGACTGAGGTGGGCGCCGTTTCGTTGACTATCTCCACCGACTCCTCCGGTCTTTACGCCACCTGGTGCATACAAGCCTCGTCTAACCCGGTAAGTGTGCGTTATGCAGCTGAGTTTGGATGTTCCTTGAGTTTTCCGCTAGGTCCAATCAGCTCCAGCGTCGCGCTTCCACATGGCCAAACGCTTGACCATCACATTTTTGGGGACTAGTGCTGGCGGTGGCCCGACCCTATCTAGATGCTGCACCTCCAATGCCATCAGTCTGGACTCATCCACCTGGTGTAAGTTACCGACCTGAAGTAACGTGACTGGTCTGGACACTGTCCATTTGGTTAGTGGTCGATTGTGCGGAGGGTACGGAGCGGCAAATGTTGCGCGCGAAGCTCAAACCAAGCAGGGTTGAGAAAATTTTTATTACGCATTTGCATGGTATGCATACCACATCCGAATCAAGGTGTTCTAGACCTGATTTGGGCCTAACTTGCGTCGGCAGTGGACCATTGTATGGGTATAGTACCGCTTATGAGGTGCGCTTGGTGTTACGAAATGCGCCGTTGCCTAATTTCCATTTAGAAACTTGATGTCCCCCATCACAAACGCTCAGCACAAACCTGATGTCAAGCGGCTGGACATATTCGGGCCAAACGGCCTTAGGGAATTGCTTAGGACGTCCCTAAGGCTTACCCACACCACCTTGCTGGGCAAATACGCCGTCCACGAGCTCTTGCTTCCCGGAGATACGCCTTACCAATGCGGGCAGTCTGATCTGCATCCCAACGAGGCCGCGGGGAGAGACCTTGCGCAATCAGACGGTGGGTATTGGAAGAACTTCGAGAGTGGTGCAGGGTGGGTCGTTAGTGCTGGGCCGATCAAACATAGAGGTATGTCTATTGGTAGGCTTGTGCGTCGCTATTCTCCGCGGTGGCGTTCTAGTCGAGGCTCCTTCTGCAATTACCGTCGGCTCCTGCCGTTTGACGATCCCTCCATTCGGTGCCCGGCTGACCTTGTGTGTGTCCAGTGCCCTGTATAGGATACATCTTCCAAGAGTCCCCACGCGCCGCGCCATTCGATTCGGAGACCTATCTCGAGCCGCTGGACCGCAACACAGACGCACTTGTTGCGCAAGGAATTCGAAATCCACGATCGCTCCTAGGAAAACTCTTGCGTTCTCGCGAGTCCATCTCACTACCAGATGGCAGAGTGTTGCACCCTCCTCCGCTCGTTCCAGGCAGAAAGTTGGTGGTCCTGGGCGATACCTCTGACCCTTGGGCTATCAAGGACATAGCGATGGATGCCGACTTGCTGGTCCACGAGGCAACAAACGCATACATCCCTCTCAGCATCGATCTCAAGAGTCCCAAAGGAGACACGGAGGCGAGCGTCACGGAACGTGCCTTGCAACGAGGCCACTCGACGCCTACCATGGCAGGAGACTTCGCGCGCGCTATCCGTGCTCGTAAGCTTGTCTTGAACCATTTTAGCTCAAGGTTAGTTGCCATTCGGCCATTGCCATTCGATCGTAGTCTCGTCTCTCGCAGACCTCCTGATGGGGGTTGTGATAGTCGAGAGCTGGAGATGATGAGTTTCTTCTAGGGATCCTAGGTCATCTGGTTAGCAATGGAGTGCTAACTAAAGTCGACAGGTTCTCTTCCCCTAGAGCCTCTTCATTGGCTCAGGAGCCGCCGGACACGCCAGTTGAATCAGATACGCGTGTAGCTGTGATGAGTGAGATTGAGCGGCAAGCAAGCCACGCTTGGGGTGGCGGCCGAGCAGTTGCCGCCTATGATCTGATGTGCCTTGATCTTAGCAATTAACATAGTAAGGGTATAACAATCATGATCTAATTGACAATGCGCAGGTTCGTTACAGAGACTATAGATAAAAAGTGGATGTCTCCCTAAAGGGCGGCTCGTGTATAAATCGCCGCTTTCAGGAGACATGCCACTCGAGAAAAACGAGGATACAACAGAAACCGTTCAGCAGAATAGAGACCCAGACGACGTGTAGAACACAAGGAGAGGTGCAAGATTGCGGACATCCCGACGTACGATAATACGATACAGAATGGTAATACAGAGAAGAACCGGCTCATCAATTTGTGCAGCGCAAATACCAGAAGATGCTCAGTTGGGGTGCGTACCAGGCGCCCAACGGTTGGCATTGATGTAGGGTGATGACGAACTCTCGTGGAGCGTAGGGAGGCTCCTCTGGTACGGAGATGCCGAAGGAGTCGACCGCGGCCCGTGAGAGGGCTGGGCGAGGCCGCCAGCATCGATATATGCGGAGTGATAATGACCGCCCTCGATAAGGCTTGCCTCATTGCTGTTGCCGTATGGAAGTGTAGCGGGGATAGTCGAGTTGGATGGGCCTTCGGATCTAAAGCCGAGGAGCGAAACCCCAAGTGTGGAATCTTCGCCAGCTAGTAGCGTATGCATCCCCTGCCCATCGACGCCCTGATGGTCCCCCAAAGATGACGAGACACCCCAAAGCTTCGACGATTCTTCAAACAGATGAGGATCTGGACCGGAGGAAACCTTCGTCCAGGCGCTGGGTGCGTAAACATGATTGGAGATATCCGGGTTGAGCGCCGGTTGGGCCAAGTGCGAGGGAGAGGCAGCGATAGGCGGTGGGGACGGGGTGAGAGCCACGACGACCCCCGAGGGGACGTTTTCATCAAACGAATGCCAGCCCTGCATTTGAGAATTGGGTTCGGCAGGATGGTTGTGACCAAAGGGGGCGCCATGGTTGAGATCCGCGTAGTACGCGCCCTGGGCACTGCCGTAAAAATCTCGCTGCGCCTCTGCCAGGCCCAGTGAAGTTTCTTCGCCTAAAATTTTTGAGTTGGCGGCCGGAATATAGGCGGAACCTACACCATACCCGACGGACGCCACAGATGGAGTTTGAGAGCGGTCCGAGATTTGCCCCGGCGATCGACGACCATAGTTGTCGGCCGGAGGATAGAGTAGCTTGGACTGGGTGCTAAGCGGCGAAGAGACCGAGTCGGCAGATTGCGACTGCGATTCATCGCCGCTGTGGGTGCCCCCTGTCGACTCGGCCGGTGTACCCATTCGGCCGTCGGAGCTCGCGTCGTTGTTTCGGACGGGTCCGACGCCAGAAGTTCCGCCGTGCTTACGGCGCTTGCGAGAGTTGTTTGGACGGCGCCTGTACACATAATCCGGCCAACGCATGTTGAATGTGTCCTGCATGGCGAAGGTTAGGCGAAGTTGGGAGAAGACAGAAATTTTCGTTCACCTTGAGTTTTTTAGCTTGATCCAGATAGAACTGCTTGTCCTCCTAAAGTGACAGGGTTAGGATCTGTTGACGATCATAAAAGGCAAACACATGCCTTGGGCATTTCAGACCACTCTTTGCTCAGTATTTTCGAGATTTCCCCGGTCCTCATGGTGGGTTGTTCGGACGACACCTTGGAAGAGAGCTATAAGATCACAACCTGCACGTGGCACGGTTTTTTGTGCATGCTCACCATGGGTCGACGTTTGCGAGCAAAGATCATAAACGCGTTCATGGGACGTCTGGGGGTGCCATCCGAGTTGAGCTGCTGCGAACGCAGTTGGGCATTGGAGTCTAGACAAATTGGTTAGAACAATCATACCAACTGGCACACACCGCACCTAGCCCCTCAATGTCATCGTCACCCGACATGTCGAGATCCTCACCGTTGAAAGCCGGGTCCGCGTCGTGATAAGCGGGATAAGGAAAGACGCCGTGAGGAAACTGAAAGGTGGCATCTTGACCGTGGTTGAAGAGATAGTCGTGGGTTAGGGGAGGCATAGGGGCACCAGGATAAGAGGCCGGTTGGATGGGAACCCAAGTGTTTTCGACTTGGACGTAGGTGTCTTGCAAGCAAGGGTTGGTTGAAATAGCTGGGGGGAGCCGGTGACGTAGGTCGTTGAAAGTAAAAGAGTGATAAGGATGGCAAGAGGATCGCCCTGTCCCGTCGACCTGTGAAGTCGGGTAAAGTGTAGTTTGGGACCCCATGCGCGACACTCAAATAGCCCCGCACGAGGGATTTAAAAAACCCACGATGTTGGGACCCCAAATATTTCGTTGGGCAGCGTTTGAGATGTGGGAACGATAGACGTAGCGCAGATTCTGTGGCGCTTGGGGTCACGGGCGGCTCTGGCCAGAGGGCTAGGCAAAGATGGGTAGAAAGCGATGATCGGGAAATGATGGGCTGCAAATGCGACGAGTCACGAATCAAATCCGAGACGAGGGCCTAGTTGGTGTCGGCCCTCGCTCCAAGGCATAGACGGGTGCTGCAAGAACCAGGTCAAGAAGTCGAGACGCAGAGAAGAAAGATCCAAGGAAGGTTGGGGGGGAAGGTTGGTGCGGGTCGGGACGTGGGGTGAAGTATAGGCTAGTAAGGGGGGGAGTGTAGGTGTAGAGCAGGATGTTCAGGCTGCCCAGATGGATGGGACGGAGACTCACGCGAGAGAACTCCGCACGAACCCTGCCCTAATGGACATGTGTTGCACCCCAGTTTTGACGACTAGCATCCTCCCTTCCTGACGCATCGAATCAAGGAAATCCGGAACAGCCCGGCTCTCGACTATCGCGTCGCCCCGGTCGAGCGATCCTGGCAAGAATCAGGCGTCGAGCCTGCAGCGTGGCATGCGCGGTGCATACACGGCTTAGCCTCGCGATATCGAAGCCGAGACGGTCGACGGCATTCCTGATCAGCCGAAAACCTTGTCGCGACCACAGAAACTATGTGTCATACCAGTATCCCCCAGGGCGCCCGGGCGGCGATTGTTCAGTGATATCTCCGCGGGCCTGGGCTATACGACACCATCAGCTTGCCACGGCAAGCGCCGGCCGACGATTGGGGGGATGGACTCTGCGTCCAGCGATCTTGTCGATCTTTTCCCATCCTAGTCATCAGCCAGTCGCACCGCCGCGGCTTCCTGCAAATGAGCCATGGAATTGGCAGCCCTGGTCGCGTTGCTCCTGATTTATGCTAGTTCGGACCGTTGACCTAGCGCAATCATGCCGTCATGCGCGTCGTCCTGCCATATTTGCTCCGAGTTTGTGCGGGCGACGTGGCAGTGAGGAGGATTTGCGGCTTCATGGAAAGTACCAGGTGATAGACATATCTATAAACATTTGATGTGAATATATGCTACGACATGTACTCTATCTACCAGATCCAACGATACCAAAATGGGGAACAAGGCTGCCTTTCAAGCCCAGACGCTATTCTCAGTTGGATGTAGCAGCTACCGAATAGGTCAGACAAAAAAATCAACAGGCATCTAGTACGACACACCTCGTCAGTAATCTCAAATTGACAGATCGCCTCAAGACACGCGCGCCCCACCCATCGCTCCAGCTCTTGTACATGCCCAGGGGTAATAAACTCTTGCGTCATCCGTGACGCAAAAACCATCTGTATCCCGGATGCCCGAATACCTCCCGGACGCAAATTGTTCGAGCCTAATCAAAAACAACCGTTTACGGTTCAATATCGATATAAACGGAGTGATTGACGTACTGTGCGTGGTGATCTCCGCCTGCTTGTCGTGCGGTCGGGTGGATGGATCAGGGGCCGGAATCGGTGGGTACACCTTGGCGAGATGATACAAATGGAAGGTCTCCATCTGTGCACCAAGTCAGCAAGTCTAATATACTCCGCTTGTCAATCAGCCTTGCCTCGAGGGTGGTCAGTCGAGGGATCTCAGAGAGCAATCTGTCGATCAAGCCCGAGTTGTGATCTGGAAACGTGGTTTGGCGCCCTTGAGAAGAATAAAAGCTGGAAAGAGCAGTTGGCGATCAGACGGTCGGGCCAGGGGTGCGCCACCAACCTGTCAGCAGCCGCGTTCACTATATCACTATAAACCCGGGCTTGGATAGCCCCTTCTGCATGAGCTGCGATCGCTGCTTTGCTGACAACCTCGACCAGTTTGGCATGGAGCGCATGGTCACCACTAACCTGAGTTCAAAAAATATTAGAAAGATAATCAGCGGAAGAGTCGACATGTACATACCAGCTTGCTAATGATGTACGCCTTCCTGTCGTTTTCCTCGTTTTCCGGTGCATTAAAGTCAAAGTCCCAGTTTCGCGTGATGGCAACGCACGACTCTGGGATAACCAACGAGCCTACAGGTACATCGGTGAGACCCCCGCACGAGCCATATCTGACGCAACAAAACGTTTAGTAGTAACCAACATGCGATCGCCGCACTCACCGGACGATGACCATCTCGCCCACCAGGCATTCACGCGCCTCGCGAACGAAAAAGTCCATGTTCGGGCCTCCCATGCCTATGGCGATGATCGAGACAGGAACGCCATGGTAGCGGCCTAGATCCGGCAAGTACATGTGGGTCCCCTATCGGGCACGCAGCAATGGGTGTGTTACGTACCGGTGATCGTCAGGAAACCGCGCTCACTCGAGAGCTCAAACGGGCGAGGCGACTTGTCCAAGTGGGAGGCGACGGTCCTCGCACGTTTTGGGTCGCCTACGGTTATCTGTCATGGTTTTTTGGTGTTATTGGGGGCCACGTTTCGAGGTCGATGTGCGACTGACGATTCGGTTGGCAATCTCACCGTGCTTGAGGCCAAGGTGGTACACGCGACCGCTAGGGGTACGAGGAAAGTCTGGACGGGAGCGCGGTTAGTGGCACTTGCTTAGCCAACCTCCACGACTTACTCGCGTTGAGGATCAGATCTTTCATGGAGGCAGAGGGGGGTGGAAGGAGCGTCGAGCCACTCGGTAGTTTATTAAGCGAAGGCCGAGCAGCCTCGGTCGAGAATAATGAAGTATGCACAACTGGGTATAGGTCTTGTGATACCGCATACGGACTGTAATGGCCGGGACCTATTACACATTCTATTGCCACTCATAACCAAAACAATGACAAATACAATATCCGAGACAAGGTCACGAGCCTACAACCTGGGCTTGATAAACTTTTGAACCGAGCCAGGGTCGAGCAGTCCGGATGGATATGGCAAGCTATTCTTGAACGTGTGGAGAGAGCCTCCGTCAACAGCCTAGTCCAGTTAGCACAAGAAACATAGGCAGCCGAACAACTTACCAGTACTTGCCCAGTAATGTATTTCGCGGCGTCACTAAACAGGAATAAAGTCGTATTCGCAACGTCTCCAATGTACCCCCATCGTTGCAGCGGAATGTCCGCTACAAGAGCCAGCCCCAGTGCCCTCCTCTCTTCATCTGTGACCTTGGCAGCCAAACGTTCCATTCCCTCCGTCTCCCCAATCGGACCTGTTCCACATCAGAATAAGCATACCGAGAGACCGAGAAGAACATACCCGGGGTAATAACGTTGCTCCGAACACCCCGTGGGCCTTCCTCCACAGCGAGCGCCTGGCTGATTGCGTCTACCCCAGCTTTCGCCGCAGACACGTGCACCTACATCTCAACGTCAATCTGCTGATGCGAGCCCGAGCACCGCTCTGCTCACCTGCCATGGTGTTCCCCGATAGTGAAATGATGCCGATACCATGAGATACGCTCCGTGGCGTTCCCGAACGTACGGGAGCGTAGCCTTGACGGTATTGTACGTGCCCAGCTAGGGCAAGGAAAGGAATTGGCTATATATGGAAAGTAGTAAATCTGGGCCACTTACAGTGTCAATCTCCACGACGGTCCGGAACCCGTTCTCCGAGACGC
>WSLM01000387.1:0-18422 GCA_019677335.1 Ceratobasidium sp. UAMH 11750 | reverse complement strand
TCCGCTGGATTAATCACCCACAGTTACATCACCAAACCTGCTCGCGCCACGGTCGACCGCATCGTGCTCTATTCGTCTTCCATGGCCCGCTACGGTAAATCCCCCTACATCTACCCACTCTACGGCCTCGGCGAGCTTCCTCAGTCCTTTGCTCGCCTAAGTGCCATCTATGGCGGAACCTACATGCTTGATAAGCAAGCCGATGAGATCGTCACCGATCCCGCTACTGGCAAGTTTGTTGGTGTACGCAGCGGCGACGAAACCGTCAAGGCTAAGCAAGTTGTACGTATCGCACGTTTCCTGAACCCGGATGTGTGTAGTTCTGATGTCCGTGGTTTCATAAGATCGGTGATCCTTCATACTTCTTGCCCAAGGGCGATGGCAAAGTCCGAGTCCTCGAGAGTGGTAAAGTCGTGCGCGCGATCTGCCTTCTTAAGCACCCGATTCCTGGCACGGAGGATGCGGACAGTGTGCAGATCATTATTCCGCAAAATCAGGTCAACCGCCGCAATGGTGAGATCCTAAGTGTTGCGCATACATGGAGTTTTTAAATCTGACTTTTGTACCTAAACCAGATATCTACATCGCGATGGTCTCTTCGACGCACAACGTCTGTGCCAAGGATGTATACGTCGCGATCGTGAGCACGATTGCCGAGACCGACCGCCCAGAGCAGGAAATCCAGCCTGGTCTTGCGCTTCTCGGCACTATCCACGAAAAGTCAGTTTCAGAATGGCCAAGGTCCTAGAGCAGCCTACTGATACATTTTACATAGGTTCGTATCCGTTACTCCCCTCTATGAACCTACCTCGTCCGGGACCGAAGATAACATCTTCGTCACTCGCTCCTATGATGCCACATCCCACTTTGAGACGGTCGTCGAAGATGTATATGATGTGTGGAAGCGCGTGGTGGGCACAGATCTTGTGTTGAAGAAGCGGGAGGTCGAGGTCAACGCTGAGTAGGCGTTTAGCATTTTGTTTGCTTTGTGGAATTTTTGGAATTTTTGGACGAGAGCAGACGGTTTTAACCTTCTTTGTATAAATGCCTTTAACGATAACGAGAAATACTATGCATGAGGAACTTGGAAGTGGCCAGACCAGGAAGCAATTGCAGTCAATTACCCCGTGGGAGGATCTCGTTCGGGATGTTAAACGCATTAAAGTGTCTTAAAGTCGTGCATGAACATTGGCATAACAGGTAATCACCCACTAAACATCTCCCTGATGCTCACCGAAACGAGTGGATACAGTTGCGAAATAAAAGGTTCAGCCCAATTCTCCAACTAGGCGCTCCCGCTTATGACCGCAGCCTCCCCTGTCCCGATGCTCCCCGGAAACTCTGCCGCGGCGCCCGGCACACCCACCAGCTCCGGCGACACGGCGTCAATGCTCGGTGGTGGGCCAAACACACCCATGCCCGCCGCCCCCTGGACATCCTCACTGCCTCCGCTCTCCTCCGCAGCGCGCCCCTGGTCCCAGCTCTCCGCTTCCTTCACAGCCGCCTTTCGCACCTTTTCTAGCACACTTTCGCTCCACCCGCCGCGCTCCTTGTCAATCCACTTGTGCACCGTGCCACGATCGAGCGTCTTGAACATCTCTTCGCCTCCTGGAGCGAGTTTGGCGAGGCGTACAATTTCGTGCGCGGAGCTAAAGTTGGCCCGGAGCCCTGCCGCGTTGATCGTGCTCCAGCGGGTTGGGTGAAACCAGTTTGTGCGGACTGCGCGTTGGCGGGACGGTGTAGCAACTTGATTTGAGATGGAAAGAGGTGCGGCAGTGGTGGGTGTGAAGCTAGGCGGCGGGTCCAACAAGCTCTCGTTTTTAGCTGGGGGAGATGAGAGAGGAGGGGGAGGGAGCATGGTAGATGGTGCTTCAACTGGAACGTTGAACATATTCTCCGGGTAGTGCGCCATCGGATCATGGGGAGGGGGTATTATTGCAGGTTGATACGATGGGGGTTGTACTGCTGGTTGTGGTGTGCCGGGCTAAATAAGGTATAGTCAGTATTGTGAAGTTACGAGCCTCCGAAACTACTAACCCCTCCACTTTTGGCGGTTCTGATCTTTTTCAACGTGGTTGGGTCACGCATCCCGTCCTTGGCTTCAGCCAACTTCTTGCGCATTCGGTAGGCCTGGACACGAAGTCTTCCCCGCTCGCGCTCGTGCATCTCAGCCTCAGTATCCTTGACACTTGCTTTGCGTGCACCTGAGGGGCCAGCACTATTACTACTATCACCCTGTAAAACAGGAAAATCAGTAAGCCCGTCTGAGAATGAGGGAACAAGCGACGTGGATTGAAACAAGTTGAACAAAATTTTCAAAATTCAATGTATACTCACCTGTACATCTGGAGGTGGGAATTTGATCTTTTTCAGCGTCTCCTTGTCTCTTTTGCCTGCTTCAGCATCGGCCAGTTTCCGCTTCATCCTAAATCGTTGTACTCGCAGCCGACCCCGCTCGCGATCTTGGGCTGTCCGTTCGGCTTTGGCCGCATTGACAATCGCTTCGGATCCCTGAGCTTGCGCCGGTGCGGGCGGTGGCGGAGGTGGGTGGACATGCTGTGGTTGATGTAACATTGGATCAAGAACGTTACTGCTTGTACCATCGTGTGGCTCGGGCAAAGGAGGAGGCGGTGGCATCGGTGCCCCGTGCGCGTAGTAGTCGGGGTGCGGGGGCTGGGGAGGTTGGTCTGGTGCGACCGTCGTAAAGTACTGGGAACCATTTATCTCACTGGATGGACATTATATCGGATTAAACGTAATGGAGGTGGTGATTTTGGTGCCGTTAGTGAAGAAGAGTGGAAGGGTAGATCTAATCGCCACGTACTAGGACCCCTGGGGCAAAGGGGGTGGCAGCATCTCCTGTCGCTCCATCTTTCGACCACCAAATATATATCGCTGAAATGCGGCACTTTGTCCAGGACAGTTACTTGTCCGAGTGTGTCGTTACAAGTCGTGGTGAACGTTGCTGACGATGGGACTCTCGTATTTCAAAAAAGAGGCAAACAACAGCGACCCAATTGCAAATTGAAATTCCAATACATGACACTCAGAAACCAAATGCGCCCATGTCGAACTCTGGTACATTGACCTCCTGTTTGGCTGCCTGCATCAGACTCCCGAGCCCAGTCCTCTTAGGTATCTCCACCTTCTCGTGCACATTTTGCGTATCCATCGGGTTGGGGGGTTCTTCGACACGAGCTTGGGGCGTCGACACTTCTGGAACTGGGGATACTGTACGCGTCGGGGGCAGAGCGGATATATCCATATCCATGATCAGACTCTTGCGTCGTACATGTGCACGTATCGGGCGTCGAGGCTGCAGATCTGCCTTTCGGGAGAACGTAGGTGAAGCAGGTACCTGTTCGCATGAACTCGAGACATTCGAGTTTCGTCGCACAGTTCCTTGCGTGGGAAGCGTTGGGCGGGCAAACGACCAAGATGTTGTTAGAGCAAGAGCAAGAGGATGGCATCCTGTCCAACAGTTAATGACCCGTGAATAGCGCATGCTTTGGTACATACCCATTCGACAAAACACCCGTGCCATCTGCAAGACAAAATTGAATTCTGTGCGTCCAGATATCTCGCTGACACCTTTAACGGTTTGGAGCGACTTTGACTTGAGTTGGGCGAACAACAGAGCAAGACTGGGGTCATCAAAGTGAGGGTCACCAATGACCCCGATCTCAAATGTGTCCTTCAAGGAGGCCGCGAATTGTCCTAGAGGTGTCTGAAACAAAGATCACTCTAAGTGACTTGTGATAAAGCAATCTCACTTACCAGGAGGATTCGAACAGACAAGTCTCGTCGATCCAACATCCAGAAAGCCCAACTCCCTAACCAACGATTCCCAGACTCGAAAGCAAGCGGCACGACAGCCTTAGACAGGATTCCGCGAAGCACTGGTCCGTTATCTCCTTCAACCACTCTAGCCAATGCGATTGCAAGTTGGAAATCGTCCAGCTGTTTCAGACAGACGTTTACTGCATCTTGTAGACTTCCCCCTAGCATGAAAAACGCGGCAGCGAATTCTAGCGATGCAGGGTTAGCAAGGACAAAACTATACTCGAGCGTCACCCACCGAAACGTTGCTTGCTCAAAAGCGCAAACGCATTCTTAAGCGCCGCAGTCCGCCATCGCGACTCCGTGAAATCATTGGATAAGAACTTGATCATCAAAGCGTGGTCCTTATGCCACACCGCCTGCCGCCACAGCCCATGCACAAGTTTGACCTTGCCAAGCGCAAAGTAAAACAAGGAACACGAAACGGGGTCTCGGTCGCCGATCATATACTGGTTGCGAGCAAGCACCTCCATTTGATTTTTCTAGGCATACTCGTCAGTACCCTGCCGCAGATTGTGCTGAACGACTACACACCAAGTCCTCAGACGACCGAGTCCAAAGGAACACCCCTAAAGCCTTGGCATCGGCCCAGGTCATGCGTCCCCCACATGCTTCAGTCGAAGCCCCTAGCATAATTTGCTGGCTTTCACTATGGAATGCCCAAACAATATCTCGATATCGCAGTCGGTCTCGTTTTCCGGTTCGCCCACTGGAGAAGCCGTTTATTTCCGGGGATTTGTTGGATAATTCGAGTCGCTTGTTTAATGTGTAGAACGACCGAATCGAGATCAGATAGCGCAATCCGTTTGCGTCGAGAGAGCGCCGTTGCTCATCGATCTACGAGCACGCCAGTTCAGTTGCATTTGTTGAAGCGCAAATCAGGCACAGACCTCGAGCGTTGTTTGAATCATGACGATCAAATGGGCTTGTTCGGTTTTAGAGAGATGTGGGAGCCGCCGTTCTTCGAGTTTTCGCAACAAGCGCTCTACTAGTTTTCGGGAGAATGAATTTGGATCATCGCTGAGGTCTAGTATCAGCGACTGCAAGAGCAAATATCATTGGTACTCACTCGTCAGTGGTGCTTGACCATGTAAGCACAGAATCCTGGTTCGCAATGAGAGGTTAATCTGTTGCAGAGGATGCACACAGACCACACTTACATAGGATGAACGGCCGCTCAAGAATTCCCAAGGAGATACGCGGGTAAAGTATAGCTGCCCACCCCCAGCATCCTCTGCGGCGTCGAAACTAGCCGCGAGTCGGACGATAATCTCCTTAACAAGCTCGATTTTGCCTATACATCGTAAATTCAGCGACACGACCAGAGAAAGTTGAGTGCGTCACATACCCCATAGCAAGCATTGTAAGAGCATTTGAGGATGGTGATCCTCCAATGGTCCGTTTTGGGATGCAACTAGCTCGAACAGATCCATGCTATTGTGCTCCTCCTTGCCGTTTTGCGTTGCATTTGGGTCCTTGGAGGTGTCATGAAGGAACATTTGGTGCCCAGCGCCAACGAGTAGCGCACCGCCCGCTAGCCAAATCGAATCCGAAATATGGTGAGGAGTCAAGCTGGCAAAAACGCCTTAGCCAAGTTGGTGCGAGAGGCCGAAAGGTGCTTACTGTGACAAGTCTATCCGCCCAACCTCTCTCCACGATGTCTCATCGTCGAAATATGTCAAACGTTGTTGGCACAGCAGGATAACGTGTTGAGCGAACCCGATAGCAAGGATAGACTGAGATTGCGGAGCAACTGTAGAGGTCCAGTCGAGGTCTAGTATTGGTTCTCTGAATACCAATAAGAGTCGAAATAATCAAAAGTGAAGAAAGACTCACTCAAATATACGGGAATACTCTAGCCCGGATGAGAACTCGGATTCCTTATGATCCCACACGGTTAATTCTTCCTTGTTCCTTCCAACACCAACGACTGAGCCAGAGATGTAAGTATTCTGACACCTTTTCAAATATTCACATTTTTATGCTCACCTAATGCCGACTTTTTTGCCGTGCTACATTTCGCCAATTTGATGCCTTCCCTCTGTGTGTGGACTTGTCCGGTCGCGCGCCATTGCCCATCGGTCGAGACAGTCCAAAAAGCCAAGACCCCGGTCTTCGATATGGTAAGCAGCGAGTCGTGGGGCTCCGGCGATTCTTGAGGGGTAAACGACCATCCCATTGGGTCTACTGGAAGTATCAACGTCGAAACGTCGCCCAGAGCAGGTACGGAGAATGGGGTAGGCCCTAAAGCATTAAGCTGGAACTTGGCACTATTAAAAGGTAGTGCGCAATGTAGCTGGGTGATTGAGCGATCCGTGGCTACCGCCAACAGTGAGGCTTGCTTCTTTGTGTACATCAGGACGATTAAAGAATCGACGTCGGGTAGGCTCAGTGATCGGGTGGTGCCGCTCGGGAGGTGGTAGACCGTTAGCGTCTGGGTGCCTTTGGTGTAAGACACGACCACTTGACCTGGGGATAAGTTAGTGAAGGAAATAACAAAGCGTATAGATTGACGAACCTTCACAAATCACTACAGAAATGTCACCCTGGGGCCACCGCCCAATGCGTACGATACCTTGACTAGGATGTCGTTTCCAGACTTCACCCCCGCCATCTTCGTAACACAGTGCGAAGGCCATTCCGGAAGCAGTGCGTACAAAATACTTGATAGGCTGCATACTGCCTCGACCAGCTTGTCCGTGGGATGATTTGCGCGCCCCATACGCTTGCGCGTCGAAAAACGAGACAGGAAGAACCGAGTAGGAGTGCAGTTGCGGTGCTGTGAGCATGAACGTGCTAGATGACGCGGGTTCATAGTGGAAAGATAGTTGTCTCGTATTGTTGAGCACCGTCTGCGGAGGTGAATGAAGTGTAGCGAACTGATGAAGTAATGTTGGTGGGCGGCGGTCAATGTTCTACCGAAATAGTTTGATAAGCGTCAAGCTTCATAGTCATACCAAGGATACCCACAGTCACAGCTCGGACAATTACAGTCCCATCTCCAGTTACCACGACAAACAAATCCCAACCTTCATCGACTATGGTTTTGAGGCGGTTACGTCGAGCAGTCTCTTCTTCTTGATTCTCTGGGGCGCCCTCAAGGATTTTTTCAAAATTTTTGCTTAAAGCCGCGGCCACAGCGTCCCGGTCGAGCCAACAAATCCTCGATGCAATCCCAACGTTACGGGGCACGCCGAACGCGTGTGAATCGACCGATGCATGAAGCTGCAAGTGGTCCGGCGAGTCTAGTACGGGCAAGAAAATTCTGACGGTCGAATCGACCGTGATCGTGAATAGAACAACGTCCGACCTATTTTTTGCACCTGCTCCAGTGAGCAAACGCATATGTGTATTGGCGTGTAAGTGACTTACGAGTGGGGTGCTGCCGAACTACGCCAAGCAATATCCTCGACTGGCTTGATGTGTGTTATTGACTGAAGCCGCCGTCGATTTTCCAGTGAGTGAACGTGGACACGGTGTTTGTCCTAGACGAATTTAGCCTATGTATCGAGACAAATAATTCCTGCATACCTGTGCTATGCAAGCTAACCTTGTGAGCCCGGGAGAAACCTCGGGCCGGAGACACCCAGATAACCTGGTGTTGGATGAGGACAACACCGAAAACCAAACAATGAGATCTTACCTGAATGTACAAGTTGGTGACCACTTAGGCAAGTCCTGTTCGGAATCTAGGTGGTATACCGTGATCTCGTTTGATCCGGCAATAGCTAATATGCCTAATAACCTGATTATTAGACGAGTCCATATTGCGAAAGATAGTCCGAACCTTTGCGAGATGACATAAATCGTACGTCTGATAGATGCACGAGGGTCGAATGAACACGAAAGAGATTACGGTTACGGAATGAAGATGAGGGGGTCCAGACAGCGACCTTCTTTCCCGAAGCCCCAAAGAGCTTTGAGTTTAAAAGCCCCGTTAAGTGTTACTCATAAAGTCAAGACAAACTGCTCACAAGATTCAAATCTTGGTCGCAAGCAACACAAGCAACATGAGTAGCACCGTCGTTGTTGCGTGGTATAGCTTCTGTAAAATCAATCGACTGCAGGAAGCGTAGCGTTTTGGCCTCCAAGATATTGATCACATCGAAGGATGGATATGCCTAAAAACTAGTTCATATGCAATCACCTTTTATGTTTAATGGCCCACCCACCAAGACAAGTTGGCCGTCTCGTGGCAAGACTAAGACGGCAGGCTTCGAGTCTGATTCATGTTGACCGGGAAGTGACTGGCACAACCTTAGCATCAGTCAGTTGATTTCCCGCTAGTCTTTCTGAGGGAAGGGAAATGTGGATCTAGAGATGTTTTTCTAGTTTTCCGACGGCGTTTCTTTGGGTTGTTTTGGCAAAACCTCAATGACGACGAAGCAGGACACAGCAGACGCAAGGGGAATCTGGAAGCAGCCTGGAAACCACGTGACCCGTTTCAGCCACCGCGGCTTTAGCTTCTCGAAGACCCAGTCAACCGTGTTGAACCAAGCTTGCAGCTATGCAACGCATCTGAATATCATACGCATATTATTCTACCAATATAACAACCAGTCCGACATTATCGGGAGTTGTTTCAACAAATTAATTCTTAACCGGCGCTTAGCAAGCGGCTGCCGGATTGAACCACCTCAAAGTTGACCCAATACCCCCCAGGACCAAAACATGGGCCGATAAGTGGTTTTATCCATCTGAGCACATTCAATCGACTCGCACCGTTTTGCGCTAAAATTATAGATTCTTTCAGCTATAAGCGCAACCTGCCAGAAGGTCATCACCTCGTCCAAAATGTCTCGTCCAGTACTCAGAAATACGCCTTCTCTTCTGAGGCTCTGCAGCGCATATGGCAACTCTGGCCGTTTTAGTGCTCAAGTTGAGTGTTATCCTTGCCCGACATCAGTTGTGAGGGCAAAATTCCGCATGCAGCTCCTCTTACATACGCCGTCTATCACTGTTGTTTACTCGTCACACCCTGGTCTCAACGGATACCGTAGGATACAAGCTCTTGCACCTTCCATTCTATAATTTCTTTGCCGAATAAAATGCCTGAAATATCGGTCGCCAGCTTGGATGGGTGCGTACGGAGTTATGATGATCTCGAAGTTCAATGGGTGGAGAAGGCGATTGTCAGAGCAAGAGGAGCTCCGACCTCACAGTTGTCAAGTATTTCTTATAGGAAAAGTAGCATACAATTAGGACTTTTTTAGCCTCGTGTTTTACGATTACGATCGGTCGACCCCACTAGTGTCGTTCCAGCTTATATGTTATCGCGCCTAAAACAAGCTCACCCGCACAACTGCCTATGCGACACCCTCACGGGCTCCTCGCCCAGCACGCTTGGAGCTCCGCACTCTCTGTAGCCTAATCTCGTTTTTTACGCCACTACATTGCTTTTCCTTGGGGTTGAACCATGTACGTATGATTCTAGCTTAAACTAAGTAATAGATCATGCCGTCGCTTGCATGTGTATGCATACCTTATTATTACAATATTTTTGCGCTATGCTAGGTAGATCTCTTTGTAGCTTTAAGTTTTAAGTAATAGAACCTTGTTTGAGGGCGCATGTATGGGTCGGTGACACATGGTGAGTCGCAGTGACAAAAGGCTCCGGATAATGTGTCTCCCTGGATACGTCGACGTTAATCCTGTGAGCGTAAATGTTCGGGGCGGCTAGGGCTTGCCGTATGATGGCCGCAGCGAGCGCTCGCTTAAGCGTGCTGGGGAGCGCGGCGGCCGTGGCGATGAATGGCTGGTCATGTGACCCGAAACGGATCTGATGAGAGCCATCACTGCCGGTTGCCACTGCGCTATTGCTATCCCCAACGGCATGCTTGACGGCCATTCTACCGGGTAGCGCTCGTGTATTTACGGACTCCGGTGGAGAGCCGAGGCGACCTGCCTGTCTCAAGGCCGTTGAACTCGGGCTTGGGTCGGGGACTGTCTGTTCTGCTCGGTACTCGTGCTTACGATACTGCTGGACTTGCTACGACTCTTGTCCGACATGCTGCGTGCTAGGATATCAAAGACTGATCTAGGTCCTTGTGATCGGACTGTGTCTACTAGCGCCAGGGCTTTAACACAGTAATCGCAGTACCTGGTGGAGTACAAGTTGCTGCGAGACACTACGAAGCAGGGGACACCAACTCTGCTGCGCACTCCTGCTCCAGGCTACACCGGAGGATGGATAACCCGTGATCCCAGTAGAGTATGCGCTTCGCCCCGCACAACTTGCCTGCAATGGACTTGGCGCACCCGACTCGCAGTCGGCCAGCCCAACGCTCGCAAAGATATAAGGCGACGATGCCTAGAGACACAAGTCACGCATAGCTACGATGAGTCTTCCTGCTTGGCATAGCGAGGGTCTCTCCTCTCTCCCTGACATCTGCAATGCTTGCGGTGGTGTAGGACTTTTTCTATGTCCAAGGTAAGCACTACGTTTTGGTTTGCAGCCTTCGAGTTATTTAACTGAACCATTGCATAAGCTGCCAATACGTCTGGTACTGTTCAACAAGTTGCCAGGGACACGATCGGCCAGCTCATAGCGAACTGTGCCCTTTGCTAGCAGGTCAACCGATTGACAACCCAATCCCGCAGGACGGGCATCATCCCAGCGCTCCATCTGATGGTGTACATGTGCCCGCCCGTGGCTCAGCGCCTCTAGCCATCCAGCACGTCCGGGCTTTTGTCTTGCCCGCCAATCGCGACGCATACTATGATCCCCTTATCGAATTGCATGCAAGCCTTGGTCCGACTGGCGATATGCGATGGATACCGCAGCTCGAACCCCTGCTCGGACCAAACGCCTCTCATACCAGCGCGATCATTATCAAAGGAGCATCGGGCCAAATCCTGCGTTTCCCCCTCCAGCTATTCTTTCAAGCCCAGCCCGACGTAGTGGCCCAGGCGGACAAGAACCAGTGTGCGCATGCGATTACGGATGGAGCGTCTCGTCCTTGGCAAGGAAATCTCATAGTGCTGAAATTTAACGGAGCGAGGCGGAGAGGGTATAGGGACATAGAGGATTCTGACTTGCCATCCATTAGACACTTCTTGATCCACTACCAATGATCGGTGCGCTCTTGCGTTTGGGTATTCAAATTTGTCACTCATGTGTTTTCATTTGTGGGAGCACGCTATTTTTTGGTGTACGCATAGACTGTTGCTCAATCTTGCCTTATATATTATAGAGTCCAGGAAATACTTGTGCGGGAAATGGAAGAACATGGAGGGAAGGGGCTTAAGAATATGCGCCAGAATATGCGATATCGCATTAAGATACAAGGTGCCCGACCAAAAGACCTAGTCCAATCGCCAAATAACTATTTCGACAACCTATCAAGGACGTCAATCCCATACTCCGTGATAATCCTAGACTTCAGGCGACCGAAGTTACGATGCGAAGTAATGAATCCATTTAAAGATCTAGCGGCTGAAGCCGCCAAATCGTTCGTATGGACTTGCCGCGACGGCTTTTGAAGATCTGGCCAAATGACTTGCTGCAAATTGGGCCAAAGCGATAGCAGATATCTTGCGGAAAGTGATGTTAACCTTTGAACAAAAGGAGAGAAGTATAAGAACGTACTGAGCAAGCAAAGCTAGGTCTGGGCCCACATCAACCTCGTAGCAGATCTCCAACGTGTGGAGCGAACGCGAGACTGGGCCTGAAGAGTCCAATTTGATGTCACGTGTATCGCCAGCAAGGCCAATTACAAGGTGTTGTAGATGTGGAAGTTTTGCGAAGTGTACCAACTCGTCAAAGGTGAACACCAGGTCGTAAAATTCCAACTTGGTAACCATTGGAAAGATAACAGCTATGTTCTCCACCACCTCGTCCTCCATCAATGATAGCGATTTAAAGCATGCAGTAGTTAGGGGGAGCTTTGCCATCGGGGCAAGTGGAGATAGATTGTTTAGAGCATATTCAGCAGGGCCAAAGTCAATGCTGATACCTGTGAGCGCCGCGCTTTGAGAGCATAGAAGTGCTATGAAATCCCTTCCCCAGGAATCGTTGGACAAGTAGTCAAAGTCGTCGTGGTCGCGAAGTGAAACTGCAACCGAGGAAAGTGTCGTGAATATATTCAACGCCCAGATTTTTTTAACCTCGTCCCAATACGTGGCATACAGCCCAAAATGCTTTAAAGTAGGGGGAGACGACAGCGTGGACACCGTGATGTTGGTAGCGACCGAGTAAACATCCAGACGCTCCAATAGTGGGAGGCCTTCTAGCACGTGGATCCACTCCTTAGACAAAATCTGTGTCGTGCAACCAAGCTCAGTAAGACGCAGCGAGTGAAGCCGATCATAAAAGGTATTATCGCAGAAATCAGCAATAACATAGCCATTGGTGTCTGAGGTGTAAGGCGGAAGGGTCGAGGGAAAAAGTGAAATACTTCGAATGTTGGGACAGTTGTTTATGATTTGCCCAAGTAAAGACCCAGCGACCAAACTAGAAATCTTGGGGTGCCCTTCAGCCGGGTCCGGGACGACCTTTATTGTGTCCAGGGAGGACGAAAGAAACGTTTGAATCCACAAGAATTGATCGTGACTCGATGCCGGGAAGGAGGATAGAGTGAGCCGTACAAGGTTGGGCAAGAGGTTATGGCCTTGGGCATAGGCCAATAATCGACGCCACCCAAGCACCTGATATCCTTTTCCATTCGAGGGGTAGACCTCGAGGTGCTTGACGGACGGTGCATAGTAGTCGAACCGTTTAGAGTCGCCATCGACTACCAAACTATTGACATCCTAACAATAAGGGGTGGATCAAGACACGCAACACGTCAAATGTGAGAAATACGCGTACTATGGCAAACTTCTCTCTAGGGGGAGACTCATCCGACACTGGTCCAACGATAACCCCGGGTAGAAGCTTCAAAAGATGTTCAACTCCAACCACAGTCTCCCAAACAAGTGGTGCCGCAACGTTTAGGAATGACCGAGAAACACGCAGTAGACGCGCTTGATCGTGAGAGCAGGTTGACTTGGCAATCAGGTCTATCAGCTCGGGAAAGTCAAAGATCCGGTGAGCTTTAAGTCCAGAGGTCATCGTTGAGCCAGCCCGAGCTTGGAAAACGACGTTGTTTGGATGCGATAGCGCCGAGCGCTTGGTCGTGTGTTTGGGCTACCGCATGTGCCTTGAGCACAGGCGACCGTTTTTTTGTATAGCGAGATAAGGAATGCCCCAAACTAATACAATTCGCATCATTATGAGAGCTTGAAGCGCTAAATCGTAATTACCAGTAGTCTTGTAGACTACGGGACGGACCGCCCCCTGACCCCTATCATCTCCGCGTTTGGTCTCGCCCGCGCCTGCGGTGCAATCCAGCTGTTTCTTCTTCTCTCCTACCGTGTGCACTTGAGCTCAATGGGTTTGTCTTGCTACAGTTGGAGTATAGCACGTTATCGCGTCCTTAAGCAACATGTGTAAAGAAATATCGGTCCAAGCCACCTAGTAGGGCACTTCTAATGCAGGGAGTGCATAGGCAAGGGGGAGAGGAGGATAAGATAAGTTATCACTCACGCCCAAGAATGGGAGGGGGAGGGCACGGCGCGGCAAGGAGAGCATTGGGAGCTTTAGGTCGAGTGCGAGTTCGTAGGCTGAATGCTAACAAGCTCTGGACAGATCGCAAGTGGAATAAATGCATTGCAATCGATAGACGACAGGTGAGAGTGTCTGCAGCTCATGTTTGCGACATTATATCGGGATTTAGAATGGTAGGACTATATACGATAAATCAGCCACAACACGAAACCTTCAAACTGAAACTTACCGGGTGTAAGTCCCCAATCATCGGACCACGAGAAGTAAGTCACTATCTCAGCAACTTGTCCAACACACCCACGCCATACTCCTCAATAATCCGTGCCTTGAGTCGATTCATATCGCGCTGGGAGGTAACTAAGCTGTCCAAAGTCGCTACGACCATCCTTGACTGATAATCATTGCTACTCTGCGGTGTGGTGTCCGGCTCGGACCAGCCAACTTGTTGCAGGTTGGGCCACAACAACAGCAAGTATCTGCCACGGCATTAGTCCAAATGTCAAAAAAAGGCCGAAAGGTTTCAACATACTTTGCAACTATAGGTATATAAAGATCCAGTTCAGCGAAGTCACCGCCGATCTCAAATATCTGTAGGGTTGAAGAAGGCGAAACTGGCATATCCAAGAATGGGATCCCAGGACGTCTGGCCAAGTTCAGTGTAAGATGTCGCAACCGAGGGAGTTTTGTATAATATACAAGGTCGTTAAAGCAGAATCCCGTATCTGGGTGATACAATTCGAACCGGGTCGCCATGGGCCATATCATGGCCAACTGATCCAAATCGTCATAGTCCAGATCTAATGAACCTTTTAGGCGGACATCTACGAGCGGGAGAGCTGCCATTGGGCGAAATGATAATAAACCGGGCCCGTAGAGAGATGGATAATCGAATTCGAGTTCCAGCATTGCGAGTTCTGGGCTGTTGCGGCATATCGGAGACACCAGACTGTTTTGCCAGGAATGGTTCTTTCGAAGCACACTATCTTTGAACGATATATAGAGGGAACTCAAACCGGCGAGAAGGCCAAGGTCATCGACTGCATTAAACAGGCCCGGACTGATAGAGTGTAGAGCGAGCTTCTTGAGGCTGGGAAGAGTCGTCGGTTCAATATCTGCAATGGCGCCGTGAACCGCATACAGATCCAGGCTCTCCAGCAAAGGAAGATCGCCCAAGATGTGAATCCATTCCGGGGACAAGAGCTCAGTCGTGCACCCGAGTGCCTTCAATCGAAATCCACCAAGTCTCTCGTAGAACGAACGCTCCCAAAAATCGGCAACTGCGAAGGAGCTATGCTCCTGTCTAGCATCATGTTCCGTAGGAGCAGCAGGGAAAAGTTGGAGGTGCTGCAACTCTCGACAAGTTGCCTCAATATGTCCAAGGAGCGATTTGGCGACCAAGGACGGAATTGTGGGGAGGACGTTGTACTTGTACTTTGGGCCAACTTCGACAACGATCGACGTCAGGGAAGGCGAAAGGAAGGCCCGGGTCCATAAGAACAAATCGTGGGTTCCTGTCGAGTAAGACCCTACGTTGAGCTCAAGAAGATTCGGTAAGAGGACCCGACGTTTGGCTTGCTCCGATAGTTCACGCCAGCCCTGGATACGGTAGGCAAATCGGTAGGAAGGCAAGATATCCAAGCGCTTCACAAAATGGGCATATTGGTCAAACCGTGTAAAGTCGGTGGCCTCTGCGGGATAAGATGGCACAGTCTTGATTTCACACCGTTAGCACGGGCCAAAGTGTAGTGGTAACACGTACAATAGAAAGGCCGAGCTGACTGGGTGAATGCAGGGCAGGAGGAGCTCTTTCTTCTTTAACTTCAACACCTGGTATCAGCGCCAAAAGGTGGTGAACACCAGCAACCTCTTCCCAAATCAAAGGGGCTGCCACACGAAAGAACAACCGAGAGACGTATGCAATATCTGGAAGATCATGACCACAGGAGTATTTGCATATAGATCCAAGCAACTCGGGGACCTCAAAGACTCTGTGGGCCGCAGATGCGTAAGGCATGGTAGCAGGAATGTGCAAGTTCGTGGCAGGTCCGAGGTGTCATAAGCGCCGAGCAAACATGAACACCGGGTGGTATCTCGTACTGTACCATGTGAAACAGCATACGACAGCGGCATGGTTCCTAGTGGCGATCACACCGTGTCGCCCGCCACATTTTCAAAGTAAATACAATATTTGGGTTTAAACAAGGCTAATTCGATTCTGCTAGGAGACTGATGGTATGCACCAAATTGGGTGACGGAAACCAACTGGTCACCTGAACATTCTATCCAACACGCCCAAGCCATGTTGTTCAATAATACACGTCTTGATTTTATCCACATCATGCTGGAGGCTGATTAGGCGGTTCAGAGTCTTGGCCTTGGCCCTGGACTCGCCGAGTTCTTCGTCATCCAGAAGCTTCCTTGCGTCCAGCAAGGACCAATGAACCTGCTGGAGATTGGGCCACAATGATAGCAGGTATCTATCATAATTGTCAGTCTGAATCTCAGAAGAAACTAGGAAGCCCGAGCTGGAACGTACTGGGCAGCCGTAGATAGGTCAGGACCAATATCAAATAACCCGCTGAGCTCAAACGTTTCCAGAGCTAGCAAGGTTGGAGTTAAAGGGTACGAGAGGAGGTCGGTGTCCCCATCCAAGTTTAGCACGAGATGCCGAAGATGGGGGAGATTTGTTAAATTGCGAAGCTCATCAAAGCCGAACACTGAATGAGGGCTGCGTAGCTCCAGCTGGGATACTGTGGGCCATATACTGGCTATATCATTCAACTGGGCGAACTGTGCCTTGAATGGACTGGTTAAGCACACGTGTTTGAGCAGGAGGGCTGCCATGGGCTGGAGCAGAGACGCGGCGGGAAGTGAGAATGTTTCATCGCCAAAGTCGAGGCTCAACTTTGTAAGCCCAGAGCCGTTGCGCCATATCAAGTTCATTAGATCCAGTTCCCAGGAGTCGTTGTCTGGAGGGTCCGGGAAGTCTGGCCCCTCACCGAATGCTATTTCAAGTGAATTTAAACCGGCCAAGAGGCCAAGTTTATCCGCGCTACAGACTACATCGTAATCGATGTAGTGGAGTGCAAGGTGCTTCAAACATGGGGCTGATGCAGGAAGAGAATCCGCAATGTCACTACCAATCGGCAAGTGATGTCAGCAACCTGTGTAACACCAGGCCGATGCTCATCACGTGAGTCAGGTGACATGTAACCGATGGCCATCAGGCCACGGATGCCAGCCTACGTGTATACACAGAGCTGATGCCCATCAGTGGGGCTGTGGTAAGACCTGTACTAGTGTTTAGTACCCGTACTGAATCATTTATGCTTTTCAGCGTTGCGTCTGGGAAATTGTTTTGTATATAGCTCACTGGAATGTAATCCAAATTGAAAACTAATTGAAGATTAGGGGTCTAAAGCCCCTATCTACATGATGTATTGAATAGATTGCTTCGGCACACATGTAATGCATCCCGCGTGAACTGTCCGCGGACACTGTCATGCTTGACACGGATGAGATACCTCATGTGGTGCATCTCATCACAATCACACACAATGTATATCAGAAAATGCACAAAATTCACAGCTTCCCAACCATGTAAATACCTCCATGTACAAAAATACATACAGGGAGACAGTAGCAAAATACATCAAAAAAATATTCAGGGGAGTGCGCAACCCCTGTTTCCCCACTTCACACATATAAGTCCTGTGCAATATAGGTGTCCATGAATGTGCAGGCCAGTATGTGGCTTCTTGTCCTGCTGCTCAAGTGCCCATGTATTGTTTTTGTGTTGCATGTGGGACAGTATTTTGCTTATATCTCATTCAGTTTCAGCCCAAACTGCATGCAGGTTGAAGCACACAGGATGTTAAACCTCTAGGTACAACTTGTATTCACCAGTCCATGGTCAAGTAGTCCACGGATGACCTCATCCGTGGACTGCATCCATGTACTAACTCACGGATGGAATACCTCAAGGGATGAACCTCATCACAATGATACACAAGGTGCACCAAAAAAAGCACAAAATCCACAGCTTTGCAGTGATGTAAATATCATTGTGAGGAAAAATACATACAAGGAGATGGAAGCCAAACACCTCACAAGAAATTCAGGGGGAAGAAGGTAAACCAAATGGGATACCATACGGGTACTTGTCCTACAGAACCCCCAGGTCAATTACCCAGGTTCCCATCAAATTCTCTTGTGTCTGGGACAGTATTTCCTTAATAGCTTACCCAGTTTCCCTTCATTTTGCACATGGATTGAAGCATACAGGATGGGAACCACCCAGGCACCACTTGTATTGACCATCCCATGGATGAGTGATCCGTGGGTACTGCAGTCCATGGATGAGTGATCCGTGGGCACTGCAGTCCATGGGTTCCATCAATTTTTCTCGTGTCTGGGACAGTATTTGCTTAATAGCTCATTCAATTTTCATTTGTTTTCTGCATGGATTGAAGCATAAGGGTTGCAAACCACCCAGGCACCATTTCTATTGATCATCCCACGGGTGAGTGATTCACAGGTACTGCAGTCCGCGTGCTGTATCCGTGGGCTGGCTCATGTATGTAACATGTCAAGTGGTGAATGTCACCACAACCCTACACAAACTATATCAGAAAATGCGCAGAAATCGCAGCATTCCGGCGATGTACTTTGCACAACACCCGGAAAACTCTCCATGGTCATAGAGCACCTTTTCTGTACAAAATAAATCCCCTGACTGTGCACCCCCTGTCACTGCACCAAATCTGAATGAATGCACAGTCATATATATACCATTCGATGGGCATCGGCACGCTGAACACAATGGGCACACTCATGAGCCTTCAAACTCAAGTCCTCAGATGCAGGAGCTGAAAGACTGTAAAAGAACCCCTGAATGCGCCACATGCACTAGTGAATCCCACCATGCAAATGTTGTTCCCCTGGGTGGAAATGGTGTGGACTACTGTGGGGAGAGTGCATGTCAAATTTCAGATCCATTGGACAAGTTTTCAGGGGTCAAACCAGGGGAATACTG